>CAWVNO010000952.1:0-27484 GCA_963930645.1 Salticus scenicus | reverse complement strand
ATAAAAGGGCTCTCCTGGCCAAATGGTTTAACTTTGGCAGGTCCCTGCTGTTCTGTTATGAAACTAGAATATCTTTTGCACATTCTGGAAGTGATTGCGATCGCAAAGCTCTATTAGCTGCTGTGGAATCGACTTTTGAAAATGAGAGGGCGTAAAATTCGACCAAAAAGTTTGGCGACGATATCGAGCACATGCCTTCATAAAAGGGCTCTCCTGGCCAAATGGTTTAACTTTGGCAGGTCCCTGCTGTTCTGTTATGAAAGTAGACTTCGTGGGGCAGATTCTGGAAGTGATTGCGATCGCAAAGCTCTATTAGTTGCTTTGGAATCGGCTTTTGAAAAAAATTCTGTGAAAATCGCAAAAATTTTGGGTATCGAAATCGGGCAAAGTCTGCATAAAAGGGCTCTCCTGGCCAAATGGTTTAACTTTGGCAGGTCCCTGCTGTTCTGTTATGAAACTAGAATATCTTTTGCACATTCTGGAAGTGATTGCGATCGCAAAGCTCTATTAGCTGCTGTGGAATCGACTTTTGAAAATGAGAGGGCGTAAAATTCGACCAAAAAGTTTGGCGACGATATCGAGCACATGCCTTCATAAAAGGGCTCTCCTGGCCAAATGGTTTAACTTTGGCAGGTCCCTGCTGTTCTGTTATGAAAGTAGACTTCGTGGGGCAGATTCTGGAAGTGATTGCGATCGCAAAGCTCTATTAGTTGCTTTGGAATCGGCTTTTGAAAAAAATTCTGTGAAAATCGCAAAAATTTTGGGTATCGAAATCGGGCAAAGTCTGCATAAAAGGGCTCTCCTGGCCAAATGGTTTAACTTTGGCAGGTCCCTGCTGTTCTGTTATGAAACTAGAATATCTTTTGCACATTCTGGAAGTGATTGCGATCGCAAAGCTCTATTAGCTGCTGTGGAATCGACTTTTGAAAATGAGAGGGCGTAAAATTCGACCAAAAAGTTTGGCGACGATATCGAGCACATGCCTTCATAAAAGGGCTCTCCTGGCCAAATGGTTTAACTTTGGCAGGTCCCTGCTGTTCTGTTATGAAAGTAGACTTCGTGGGGCAGATTCTGGAAGTGATTGCGATCGCAAAGCTCTATTAGTTGCTTTGGAATCGGCTTTTGAAAAAAATTCTGTGAAAATCGCAAAAATTTTGGGTATCGAAATCGGGCAAAGTCTGCATAAAAGGGCTCTCCTGGCCAAATGGTTTAACTTTGGCAGGTCCCTGCTGTTCTGTTATGAAACTAGAATATCTTTTGCACATTCTGGAAGTGATTGCGATCGCAAAGCTCTATTAGCTGCTGTGGAATCGACTTTTGAAAATGAGAGGGCGTAAAATTCGACCAAAAAGTTTGGCGACGATATCGAGCACATGCCTTCATAAAAGGGCTCTCCTGGCCAAATGGTTTAACTTTGGCAGGTCCCTGCTGTTCTGTTATGAAAGTAGACTTCGTGGGGCAGATTCTGGAAGTGATTGCGATCGCAAAGCTCTATTAGTTGCTTTGGAATCGGCTTTTGAAAAAAATTCTGTGAAAATCGCAAAAATTTTGGGTATCGAAATCGGGCAAAGTCTGCATAAAAGGGCTCTCCTGGCCAAATGGTTTAACTTTGGCAGGTCCCTGCTGTTCTGTTATGAAACTAGAATATCTTTTGCACATTCTGGAAGTGATTGCGATCGCAAAGCTCTATTAGCTGCTGTGGAATCGACTTTTGAAAATGAGAGGGCGTAAAATTCGACCAAAAAGTTTGGCGACGATATCGAGCACATGCCTTCATAAAAGGGCTCTCCTGGCCAAATGGTTTAACTTTGGCAGGTCCCTGCTGTTCTGTTATGAAAGTAGACTTCGTGGGGCAGATTCTGGAAGTGATTGCGATCGCAAAGCTCTATTAGTTGCTTTGGAATCGGCTTTTGAAAAAAATTCTGTGAAAATCGCAAAAATTTTGGGTATCGAAATCGGGCAAAGTCTGCATAAAAGGGCTCTCCTGGCCAAATGGTTTAACTTTGGCAGGTCCCTGCTGTTCTGTTATGAAACTAGAATATCTTTTGCACATTCTGGAAGTGATTGCGATCGCAAAGCTCTATTAGCTGCTGTGGAATCGACTTTTGAAAATGAGAGGGCGTAAAATTCGACCAAAAAGTTTGGCGACGATATCGAGCACATGCCTTCATAAAAGGGCTCTCCTGGCCAAATGGTTTAACTTTGGCAGGTCCCTGCTGTTCTGTTATGAAAGTAGACTTCGTGGGGCAGATTCTGGAAGTGATTGCGATCGCAAAGCTCTATTAGTTGCTTTGGAATCGGCTTTTGAAAAAAATTCTGTGAAAATCGCAAAAATTTTGGGTATCGAAATCGGGCAAAGTCTGCATAAAAGGGCTCTCCTGGCCAAATGGTTTAACTTTGGCAGGTCCCTGCTGTTCTGTTATGAAACTAGAATATCTTTTGCACATTCTGGAAGTGATTGCGATCGCAAAGCTCTATTAGCTGCTGTGGAATCGACTTTTGAAAATGAGAGGGCGTAAAATTCGACCAAAAAGTTTGGCGACGATATCGAGCACATGCCTTCATAAAAGGGCTCTCCTGGCCAAATGGTTTAACTTTGGCAGGTCCCTGCTGTTCTGTTATGAAAGTAGACTTCGTGGGGCAGATTCTGGAAGTGATTGCGATCGCAAAGCTCTATTAGTTGCTTTGGAATCGGCTTTTGAAAAAAATTCTGTGAAAATCGCAAAAATTTTGGGTATCGAAATCGGGCAAAGTCTGCATAAAAGGGCTCTCCTGGCCAAATGGTTTAACTTTGGCAGGTCCCTGCTGTTCTGTTATGAAACTAGAATATCTTTTGCACATTCTGGAAGTGATTGCGATCGCAAAGCTCTATTAGCTGCTGTGGAATCGACTTTTGAAAATGAGAGGGCGTAAAATTCGACCAAAAAGTTTGGCGACGATATCGAGCACATGCCTTCATAAAAGGGCTCTCCTGGCCAAATGGTTTAACTTTGGCAGGTCCCTGCTGTTCTGTTATGAAAGTAGACTTCGTGGGGCAGATTCTGGAAGTGATTGCGATCGCAAAGCTCTATTAGTTGCTTTGGAATCGGCTTTTGAAAAAAATTCTGTGAAAATCGCAAAAATTTTGGGTATCGAAATCGGGCAAAGTCTGCATAAAAGGGCTCTCCTGGCCAAATGGTTTAACTTTGGCAGGTCCCTGCTGTTCTGTTATGAAACTAGAATATCTTTTGCACATTCTGGAAGTGATTGCGATCGCAAAGCTCTATTAGCTGCTGTGGAATCGACTTTTGAAAATGAGAGGGCGTAAAATTCGACCAAAAAGTTTGGCGACGATATCGAGCACATGCCTTCATAAAAGGGCTCTCCTGGCCAAATGGTTTAACTTTGGCAGGTCCCTGCTGTTCTGTTATGAAAGTAGACTTCGTGGGGCAGATTCTGGAAGTGATTGCGATCGCAAAGCTCTATTAGTTGCTTTGGAATCGGCTTTTGAAAAAAATTCTGTGAAAATCGCAAAAATTTTGGGTATCGAAATCGGGCAAAGTCTGCATAAAAGGGCTCTCCTGGCCAAATGGTTTAACTTTGGCAGGTCCCTGCTGTTCTGTTATGAAACTAGAATATCTTTTGCACATTCTGGAAGTGATTGCGATCGCAAAGCTCTATTAGCTGCTGTGGAATCGACTTTTGAAAATGAGAGGGCGTAAAATTCGACCAAAAAGTTTGGCGACGATATCGAGCACATGCCTTCATAAAAGGGCTCTCCTGGCCAAATGGTTTAACTTTGGCAGGTCCCTGCTGTTCTGTTATGAAAGTAGACTTCGTGGGGCAGATTCTGGAAGTGATTGCGATCGCAAAGCTCTATTAGTTGCTTTGGAATCGGCTTTTGAAAAAAATTCTGTGAAAATCGCAAAAATTTTGGGTATCGAAATCGGGCAAAGTCTGCATAAAAGGGCTCTCCTGGCCAAATGGTTTAACTTTGGCAGGTCCCTGCTGTTCTGTTATGAAACTAGAATATCTTTTGCACATTCTGGAAGTGATTGCGATCGCAAAGCTCTATTAGCTGCTGTGGAATCGACTTTTGAAAATGAGAGGGCGTAAAATTCGACCAAAAAGTTTGGCGACGATATCGAGCACATGCCTTCATAAAAGGGCTCTCCTGGCCAAATGGTTTAACTTTGGCAGGTCCCTGCTGTTCTGTTATGAAAGTAGACTTCGTGGGGCAGATTCTGGAAGTGATTGCGATCGCAAAGCTCTATTAGTTGCTTTGGAATCGGCTTTTGAAAAAAATTCTGTGAAAATCGCAAAAATTTTGGGTATCGAAATCGGGCAAAGTCTGCATAAAAGGGCTCTCCTGGCCAAATGGTTTAACTTTGGCAGGTCCCTGCTGTTCTGTTATGAAACTAGAATATCTTTTGCACATTCTGGAAGTGATTGCGATCGCAAAGCTCTATTAGCTGCTGTGGAATCGACTTTTGAAAATGAGAGGGCGTAAAATTCGACCAAAAAGTTTGGCGACGATATCGAGCACATGCCTTCATAAAAGGGCTCTCCTGGCCAAATGGTTTAACTTTGGCAGGTCCCTGCTGTTCTGTTATGAAAGTAGACTTCGTGGGGCAGATTCTGGAAGTGATTGCGATCGCAAAGCTCTATTAGTTGCTTTGGAATCGGCTTTTGAAAAAAATTCTGTGAAAATCGCAAAAATTTTGGGTATCGAAATCGGGCAAAGTCTGCATAAAAGGGCTCTCCTGGCCAAATGGTTTAACTTTGGCAGGTCCCTGCTGTTCTGTTATGAAACTAGAATATCTTTTGCACATTCTGGAAGTGATTGCGATCGCAAAGCTCTATTAGCTGCTGTGGAATCGACTTTTGAAAATGAGAGGGCGTAAAATTCGACCAAAAAGTTTGGCGACGATATCGAGCACATGCCTTCATAAAAGGGCTCTCCTGGCCAAATGGTTTAACTTTGGCAGGTCCCTGCTGTTCTGTTATGAAAGTAGACTTCGTGGGGCAGATTCTGGAAGTGATTGCGATCGCAAAGCTCTATTAGTTGCTTTGGAATCGGCTTTTGAAAAAAATTCTGTGAAAATCGCAAAAATTTTGGGTATCGAAATCGGGCAAAGTCTGCATAAAAGGGCTCTCCTGGCCAAATGGTTTAACTTTGGCAGGTCCCTGCTGTTCTGTTATGAAACTAGAATATCTTTTGCACATTCTGGAAGTGATTGCGATCGCAAAGCTCTATTAGCTGCTGTGGAATCGACTTTTGAAAATGAGAGGGCGTAAAATTCGACCAAAAAGTTTGGCGACGATATCGAGCACATGCCTTCATAAAAGGGCTCTCCTGGCCAAATGGTTTAACTTTGGCAGGTCCCTGCTGTTCTGTTATGAAAGTAGACTTCGTGGGGCAGATTCTGGAAGTGATTGCGATCGCAAAGCTCTATTAGTTGCTTTGGAATCGGCTTTTGAAAAAAATTCTGTGAAAATCGCAAAAATTTTGGGTATCGAAATCGGGCAAAGTCTGCATAAAAGGGCTCTCCTGGCCAAATGGTTTAACTTTGGCAGGTCCCTGCTGTTCTGTTATGAAACTAGAATATCTTTTGCACATTCTGGAAGTGATTGCGATCGCAAAGCTCTATTAGCTGCTGTGGAATCGACTTTTGAAAATGAGAGGGCGTAAAATTCGACCAAAAAGTTTGGCGACGATATCGAGCACATGCCTTCATAAAAGGGCTCTCCTGGCCAAATGGTTTAACTTTGGCAGGTCCCTGCTGTTCTGTTATGAAAGTAGACTTCGTGGGGCAGATTCTGGAAGTGATTGCGATCGCAAAGCTCTATTAGTTGCTTTGGAATCGGCTTTTGAAAAAAATTCTGTGAAAATCGCAAAAATTTTGGGTATCGAAATCGGGCAAAGTCTGCATAAAAGGGCTCTCCTGGCCAAATGGTTTAACTTTGGCAGGTCCCTGCTGTTCTGTTATGAAACTAGAATATCTTTTGCACATTCTGGAAGTGATTGCGATCGCAAAGCTCTATTAGCTGCTGTGGAATCGACTTTTGAAAATGAGAGGGCGTAAAATTCGACCAAAAAGTTTGGCGACGATATCGAGCACATGCCTTCATAAAAGGGCTCTCCTGGCCAAATGGTTTAACTTTGGCAGGTCCCTGCTGTTCTGTTATGAAAGTAGACTTCGTGGGGCAGATTCTGGAAGTGATTGCGATCGCAAAGCTCTATTAGTTGCTTTGGAATCGGCTTTTGAAAAAAATTCTGTGAAAATCGCAAAAATTTTGGGTATCGAAATCGGGCAAAGTCTGCATAAAAGGGCTCTCCTGGCCAAATGGTTTAACTTTGGCAGGTCCCTGCTGTTCTGTTATGAAACTAGAATATCTTTTGCACATTCTGGAAGTGATTGCGATCGCAAAGCTCTATTAGCTGCTGTGGAATCGACTTTTGAAAATGAGAGGGCGTAAAATTCGACCAAAAAGTTTGGCGACGATATCGAGCACATGCCTTCATAAAAGGGCTCTCCTGGCCAAATGGTTTAACTTTGGCAGGTCCCTGCTGTTCTGTTATGAAAGTAGACTTCGTGGGGCAGATTCTGGAAGTGATTGCGATCGCAAAGCTCTATTAGTTGCTTTGGAATCGGCTTTTGAAAAAAATTCTGTGAAAATCGCAAAAATTTTGGGTATCGAAATCGGGCAAAGTCTGCATAAAAGGGCTCTCCTGGCCAAATGGTTTAACTTTGGCAGGTCCCTGCTGTTCTGTTATGAAACTAGAATATCTTTTGCACATTCTGGAAGTGATTGCGATCGCAAAGCTCTATTAGCTGCTGTGGAATCGACTTTTGAAAATGAGAGGGCGTAAAATTCGACCAAAAAGTTTGGCGACGATATCGAGCACATGCCTTCATAAAAGGGCTCTCCTGGCCAAATGGTTTAACTTTGGCAGGTCCCTGCTGTTCTGTTATGAAAGTAGACTTCGTGGGGCAGATTCTGGAAGTGATTGCGATCGCAAAGCTCTATTAGTTGCTTTGGAATCGGCTTTTGAAAAAAATTCTGTGAAAATCGCAAAAATTTTGGGTATCGAAATCGGGCAAAGTCTGCATAAAAGGGCTCTCCTGGCCAAATGGTTTAACTTTGGCAGGTCCCTGCTGTTCTGTTATGAAACTAGAATATCTTTTGCACATTCTGGAAGTGATTGCGATCGCAAAGCTCTATTAGCTGCTGTGGAATCGACTTTTGAAAATGAGAGGGCGTAAAATTCGACCAAAAAGTTTGGCGACGATATCGAGCACATGCCTTCATAAAAGGGCTCTCCTGGCCAAATGGTTTAACTTTGGCAGGTCCCTGCTGTTCTGTTATGAAAGTAGACTTCGTGGGGCAGATTCTGGAAGTGATTGCGATCGCAAAGCTCTATTAGTTGCTTTGGAATCGGCTTTTGAAAAAAATTCTGTGAAAATCGCAAAAATTTTGGGTATCGAAATCGGGCAAAGTCTGCATAAAAGGGCTCTCCTGGCCAAATGGTTTAACTTTGGCAGGTCCCTGCTGTTCTGTTATGAAACTAGAATATCTTTTGCACATTCTGGAAGTGATTGCGATCGCAAAGCTCTATTAGCTGCTGTGGAATCGACTTTTGAAAATGAGAGGGCGTAAAATTCGACCAAAAAGTTTGGCGACGATATCGAGCACATGCCTTCATAAAAGGGCTCTCCTGGCCAAATGGTTTAACTTTGGCAGGTCCCTGCTGTTCTGTTATGAAAGTAGACTTCGTGGGGCAGATTCTGGAAGTGATTGCGATCGCAAAGCTCTATTAGTTGCTTTGGAATCGGCTTTTGAAAAAAATTCTGTGAAAATCGCAAAAATTTTGGGTATCGAAATCGGGCAAAGTCTGCATAAAAGGGCTCTCCTGGCCAAATGGTTTAACTTTGGCAGGTCCCTGCTGTTCTGTTATGAAACTAGAATATCTTTTGCACATTCTGGAAGTGATTGCGATCGCAAAGCTCTATTAGCTGCTGTGGAATCGACTTTTGAAAATGAGAGGGCGTAAAATTCGACCAAAAAGTTTGGCGACGATATCGAGCACATGCCTTCATAAAAGGGCTCTCCTGGCCAAATGGTTTAACTTTGGCAGGTCCCTGCTGTTCTGTTATGAAAGTAGACTTCGTGGGGCAGATTCTGGAAGTGATTGCGATCGCAAAGCTCTATTAGTTGCTTTGGAATCGGCTTTTGAAAAAAATTCTGTGAAAATCGCAAAAATTTTGGGTATCGAAATCGGGCAAAGTCTGCATAAAAGGGCTCTCCTGGCCAAATGGTTTAACTTTGGCAGGTCCCTGCTGTTCTGTTATGAAACTAGAATATCTTTTGCACATTCTGGAAGTGATTGCGATCGCAAAGCTCTATTAGCTGCTGTGGAATCGACTTTTGAAAATGAGAGGGCGTAAAATTCGACCAAAAAGTTTGGCGACGATATCGAGCACATGCCTTCATAAAAGGGCTCTCCTGGCCAAATGGTTTAACTTTGGCAGGTCCCTGCTGTTCTGTTATGAAAGTAGACTTCGTGGGGCAGATTCTGGAAGTGATTGCGATCGCAAAGCTCTATTAGTTGCTTTGGAATCGGCTTTTGAAAAAAATTCTGTGAAAATCGCAAAAATTTTGGGTATCGAAATCGGGCAAAGTCTGCATAAAAGGGCTCTCCTGGCCAAATGGTTTAACTTTGGCAGGTCCCTGCTGTTCTGTTATGAAACTAGAATATCTTTTGCACATTCTGGAAGTGATTGCGATCGCAAAGCTCTATTAGCTGCTGTGGAATCGACTTTTGAAAATGAGAGGGCGTAAAATTCGACCAAAAAGTTTGGCGACGATATCGAGCACATGCCTTCATAAAAGGGCTCTCCTGGCCAAATGGTTTAACTTTGGCAGGTCCCTGCTGTTCTGTTATGAAAGTAGACTTCGTGGGGCAGATTCTGGAAGTGATTGCGATCGCAAAGCTCTATTAGTTGCTTTGGAATCGGCTTTTGAAAAAAATTCTGTGAAAATCGCAAAAATTTTGGGTATCGAAATCGGGCAAAGTCTGCATAAAAGGGCTCTCCTGGCCAAATGGTTTAACTTTGGCAGGTCCCTGCTGTTCTGTTATGAAACTAGAATATCTTTTGCACATTCTGGAAGTGATTGCGATCGCAAAGCTCTATTAGCTGCTGTGGAATCGACTTTTGAAAATGAGAGGGCGTAAAATTCGACCAAAAAGTTTGGCGACGATATCGAGCACATGCCTTCATAAAAGGGCTCTCCTGGCCAAATGGTTTAACTTTGGCAGGTCCCTGCTGTTCTGTTATGAAAGTAGACTTCGTGGGGCAGATTCTGGAAGTGATTGCGATCGCAAAGCTCTATTAGTTGCTTTGGAATCGGCTTTTGAAAAAAATTCTGTGAAAATCGCAAAAATTTTGGGTATCGAAATCGGGCAAAGTCTGCATAAAAGGGCTCTCCTGGCCAAATGGTTTAACTTTGGCAGGTCCCTGCTGTTCTGTTATGAAACTAGAATATCTTTTGCACATTCTGGAAGTGATTGCGATCGCAAAGCTCTATTAGCTGCTGTGGAATCGACTTTTGAAAATGAGAGGGCGTAAAATTCGACCAAAAAGTTTGGCGACGATATCGAGCACATGCCTTCATAAAAGGGCTCTCCTGGCCAAATGGTTTAACTTTGGCAGGTCCCTGCTGTTCTGTTATGAAAGTAGACTTCGTGGGGCAGATTCTGGAAGTGATTGCGATCGCAAAGCTCTATTAGTTGCTTTGGAATCGGCTTTTGAAAAAAATTCTGTGAAAATCGCAAAAATTTTGGGTATCGAAATCGGGCAAAGTCTGCATAAAAGGGCTCTCCTGGCCAAATGGTTTAACTTTGGCAGGTCCCTGCTGTTCTGTTATGAAACTAGAATATCTTTTGCACATTCTGGAAGTGATTGCGATCGCAAAGCTCTATTAGCTGCTGTGGAATCGACTTTTGAAAATGAGAGGGCGTAAAATTCGACCAAAAAGTTTGGCGACGATATCGAGCACATGCCTTCATAAAAGGGCTCTCCTGGCCAAATGGTTTAACTTTGGCAGGTCCCTGCTGTTCTGTTATGAAAGTAGACTTCGTGGGGCAGATTCTGGAAGTGATTGCGATCGCAAAGCTCTATTAGTTGCTTTGGAATCGGCTTTTGAAAAAAATTCTGTGAAAATCGCAAAAATTTTGGGTATCGAAATCGGGCAAAGTCTGCATAAAAGGGCTCTCCTGGCCAAATGGTTTAACTTTGGCAGGTCCCTGCTGTTCTGTTATGAAACTAGAATATCTTTTGCACATTCTGGAAGTGATTGCGATCGCAAAGCTCTATTAGCTGCTGTGGAATCGACTTTTGAAAATGAGAGGGCGTAAAATTCGACCAAAAAGTTTGGCGACGATATCGAGCACATGCCTTCATAAAAGGGCTCTCCTGGCCAAATGGTTTAACTTTGGCAGGTCCCTGCTGTTCTGTTATGAAAGTAGACTTCGTGGGGCAGATTCTGGAAGTGATTGCGATCGCAAAGCTCTATTAGTTGCTTTGGAATCGGCTTTTGAAAAAAATTCTGTGAAAATCGCAAAAATTTTGGGTATCGAAATCGGGCAAAGTCTGCATAAAAGGGCTCTCCTGGCCAAATGGTTTAACTTTGGCAGGTCCCTGCTGTTCTGTTATGAAACTAGAATATCTTTTGCACATTCTGGAAGTGATTGCGATCGCAAAGCTCTATTAGCTGCTGTGGAATCGACTTTTGAAAATGAGAGGGCGTAAAATTCGACCAAAAAGTTTGGCGACGATATCGAGCACATGCCTTCATAAAAGGGCTCTCCTGGCCAAATGGTTTAACTTTGGCAGGTCCCTGCTGTTCTGTTATGAAAGTAGACTTCGTGGGGCAGATTCTGGAAGTGATTGCGATCGCAAAGCTCTATTAGTTGCTTTGGAATCGGCTTTTGAAAAAAATTCTGTGAAAATCGCAAAAATTTTGGGTATCGAAATCGGGCAAAGTCTGCATAAAAGGGCTCTCCTGGCCAAATGGTTTAACTTTGGCAGGTCCCTGCTGTTCTGTTATGAAACTAGAATATCTTTTGCACATTCTGGAAGTGATTGCGATCGCAAAGCTCTATTAGCTGCTGTGGAATCGACTTTTGAAAATGAGAGGGCGTAAAATTCGACCAAAAAGTTTGGCGACGATATCGAGCACATGCCTTCATAAAAGGGCTCTCCTGGCCAAATGGTTTAACTTTGGCAGGTCCCTGCTGTTCTGTTATGAAAGTAGACTTCGTGGGGCAGATTCTGGAAGTGATTGCGATCGCAAAGCTCTATTAGTTGCTTTGGAATCGGCTTTTGAAAAAAATTCTGTGAAAATCGCAAAAATTTTGGGTATCGAAATCGGGCAAAGTCTGCATAAAAGGGCTCTCCTGGCCAAATGGTTTAACTTTGGCAGGTCCCTGCTGTTCTGTTATGAAACTAGAATATCTTTTGCACATTCTGGAAGTGATTGCGATCGCAAAGCTCTATTAGCTGCTGTGGAATCGACTTTTGAAAATGAGAGGGCGTAAAATTCGACCAAAAAGTTTGGCGACGATATCGAGCACATGCCTTCATAAAAGGGCTCTCCTGGCCAAATGGTTTAACTTTGGCAGGTCCCTGCTGTTCTGTTATGAAAGTAGACTTCGTGGGGCAGATTCTGGAAGTGATTGCGATCGCAAAGCTCTATTAGTTGCTTTGGAATCGGCTTTTGAAAAAAATTCTGTGAAAATCGCAAAAATTTTGGGTATCGAAATCGGGCAAAGTCTGCATAAAAGGGCTCTCCTGGCCAAATGGTTTAACTTTGGCAGGTCCCTGCTGTTCTGTTATGAAACTAGAATATCTTTTGCACATTCTGGAAGTGATTGCGATCGCAAAGCTCTATTAGCTGCTGTGGAATCGACTTTTGAAAATGAGAGGGCGTAAAATTCGACCAAAAAGTTTGGCGACGATATCGAGCACATGCCTTCATAAAAGGGCTCTCCTGGCCAAATGGTTTAACTTTGGCAGGTCCCTGCTGTTCTGTTATGAAAGTAGACTTCGTGGGGCAGATTCTGGAAGTGATTGCGATCGCAAAGCTCTATTAGTTGCTTTGGAATCGGCTTTTGAAAAAAATTCTGTGAAAATCGCAAAAATTTTGGGTATCGAAATCGGGCAAAGTCTGCATAAAAGGGCTCTCCTGGCCAAATGGTTTAACTTTGGCAGGTCCCTGCTGTTCTGTTATGAAACTAGAATATCTTTTGCACATTCTGGAAGTGATTGCGATCGCAAAGCTCTATTAGCTGCTGTGGAATCGACTTTTGAAAATGAGAGGGCGTAAAATTCGACCAAAAAGTTTGGCGACGATATCGAGCACATGCCTTCATAAAAGGGCTCTCCTGGCCAAATGGTTTAACTTTGGCAGGTCCCTGCTGTTCTGTTATGAAAGTAGACTTCGTGGGGCAGATTCTGGAAGTGATTGCGATCGCAAAGCTCTATTAGTTGCTTTGGAATCGGCTTTTGAAAAAAATTCTGTGAAAATCGCAAAAATTTTGGGTATCGAAATCGGGCAAAGTCTGCATAAAAGGGCTCTCCTGGCCAAATGGTTTAACTTTGGCAGGTCCCTGCTGTTCTGTTATGAAACTAGAATATCTTTTGCACATTCTGGAAGTGATTGCGATCGCAAAGCTCTATTAGCTGCTGTGGAATCGACTTTTGAAAATGAGAGGGCGTAAAATTCGACCAAAAAGTTTGGCGACGATATCGAGCACATGCCTTCATAAAAGGGCTCTCCTGGCCAAATGGTTTAACTTTGGCAGGTCCCTGCTGTTCTGTTATGAAAGTAGACTTCGTGGGGCAGATTCTGGAAGTGATTGCGATCGCAAAGCTCTATTAGTTGCTTTGGAATCGGCTTTTGAAAAAAATTCTGTGAAAATCGCAAAAATTTTGGGTATCGAAATCGGGCAAAGTCTGCATAAAAGGGCTCTCCTGGCCAAATGGTTTAACTTTGGCAGGTCCCTGCTGTTCTGTTATGAAACTAGAATATCTTTTGCACATTCTGGAAGTGATTGCGATCGCAAAGCTCTATTAGCTGCTGTGGAATCGACTTTTGAAAATCGAGAGGGCGTAAAATTCGACCAAAAAGTTTGGCGACGATATCGAGCACATGCCTTCATAAAAGGGCTCTCCTGGCCAAATGGTTTAACTTTGGCAGGTCCCTGCTGTTCTGTTATGAAAGTAGACTTCGTGGGGCAGATTCTGGAAGTGATTGCGATCGCAAAGCTCTATTAGTTGCTTTGGAATCGGCTTTTGAAAAAAATTCTGTGAAAATCGCAAAAATTTTGGGTATCGAAATCGGGCAAAGTCTGCATAAAAGGGCTCTCCTGGCCAAATGGTTTAACTTTGGCAGGTCCCTGCTGTTCTGTTATGAAACTAGAATATCTTTTGCACATTCTGGAAGTGATTGCGATCGCAAAGCTCTATTAGCTGCTGTGGAATCGACTTTTGGAAAATGAGAGGGCGTAAAATTCGACCAAAAAGTTTGGCGACGATATCGAGCACATGCCTTCATAAAAGGGCTCTCCTGGCCAAATGGTTTAACTTTGGCAGGTCCCTGCTGTTCTGTTATGAAAGTAGACTTCGTGGGGCAGATTCTGGAAGTGATTGCGATCGCAAAGCTCTATTAGTTGCTTTGGAATCGGCTTTTGAAAAAAATTCTGTGAAAATCGCAAAAATTTTGGGTATCGAAATCGGGCAAAGTCTGCATAAAAGGGCTCTCCTGGCCAAATGGTTTAACTTTGGCAGGTCCCTGCTGTTCTGTTATGAAACTAGAATATCTTTTGCACATTCTGGAAGTGATTGCGATCGCAAAGCTCTATTAGCTGCTGTGGAATCGACTTTTGAAAATGAGAGGGCGTAAAATTCGACCAAAAAGTTTGGCGACGATATCGAGCACATGCCTTCATAAAAGGGCTCTCCTGGCCAAATGGTTTAACTTTGGCAGGTCCCTGCTGTTCTGTTATGAAAGTAGACTTCGTGGGGCAGATTCTGGAAGTGATTGCGATCGCAAAGCTCTATTAGTTGCTTTGGAATCGGCTTTTGAAAAAAATTCTGTGAAAATCGCAAAAATTTTGGGTATCGAAATCGGGCAAAGTCTGCATAAAAGGGCTCTCCTGGCCAAATGGTTTAACTTTGGCAGGTCCCTGCTGTTCTGTTATGAAACTAGAATATCTTTTGCACATTCTGGAAGTGATTGCGATCGCAAAGCTCTATTAGCTGCTGTGGAATCGACTTTTGAAAATGAGAGGGCGTAAAATTCGACCAAAAAGTTTGGCGACGATATCGAGCACATGCCTTCATAAAAGGGCTCTCCTGGCCAAATGGTTTAACTTTGGCAGGTCCCTGCTGTTCTGTTATGAAAGTAGACTTCGTGGGGCAGATTCTGGAAGTGATTGCGATCGCAAAGCTCTATTAGTTGCTTTGGAATCGGCTTTTGAAAAAAATTCTGTGAAAATCGCAAAAATTTTGGGTATCGAAATCGGGCAAAGTCTGCATAAAAGGGCTCTCCTGGCCAAATGGTTTAACTTTGGCAGGTCCCTGCTGTTCTGTTATGAAACTAGAATATCTTTTGCACATTCTGGAAGTGATTGCGATCGCAAAGCTCTATTAGCTGCTGTGGAATCGACTTTTGAAAATGAGAGGGCGTAAAATTCGACCAAAAAGTTTGGCGACGATATCGAGCACATGCCTTCATAAAAGGGCTCTCCTGGCCAAATGGTTTAACTTTGGCAGGTCCCTGCTGTTCTGTTATGAAAGTAGACTTCGTGGGGCAGATTCTGGAAGTGATTGCGATCGCAAAGCTCTATTAGTTGCTTTGGAATCGGCTTTTGAAAAAAATTCTGTGAAAATCGCAAAAATTTTGGGTATCGAAATCGGGCAAAGTCTGCATAAAAGGGCTCTCCTGGCCAAATGGTTTAACTTTGGCAGGTCCCTGCTGTTCTGTTATGAAACTAGAATATCTTTTGCACATTCTGGAAGTGATTGCGATCGCAAAGCTCTATTAGCTGCTGTGGAATCGACTTTTGAAAATGAGAGGGCGTAAAATTCGACCAAAAAGTTTGGCGACGATATCGAGCACATGCCTTCATAAAAGGGCTCTCCTGGCCAAATGGTTTAACTTTGGCAGGTCCCTGCTGTTCTGTTATGAAAGTAGACTTCGTGGGGCAGATTCTGGAAGTGATTGCGATCGCAAAGCTCTATTAGTTGCTTTGGAATCGGCTTTTGAAAAAAATTCTGTGAAAATCGCAAAAATTTTGGGTATCGAAATCGGGCAAAGTCTGCATAAAAGGGCTCTCCTGGCCAAATGGTTTAACTTTGGCAGGTCCCTGCTGTTCTGTTATGAAACTAGAATATCTTTTGCACATTCTGGAAGTGATTGCGATCGCAAAGCTCTATTAGCTGCTGTGGAATCGACTTTTGAAAATGAGAGGGCGTAAAATTCGACCAAAAAGTTTGGCGACGATATCGAGCACATGCCTTCATAAAAGGGCTCTCCTGGCCAAATGGTTTAACTTTGGCAGGTCCCTGCTGTTCTGTTATGAAAGTAGACTTCGTGGGGCAGATTCTGGAAGTGATTGCGATCGCAAAGCTCTATTAGTTGCTTTGGAATCGGCTTTTGAAAAAAATTCTGTGAAAATCGCAAAAATTTTGGGTATCGAAATCGGGCAAAGTCTGCATAAAAGGGCTCTCCTGGCCAAATGGTTTAACTTTGGCAGGTCCCTGCTGTTCTGTTATGAAACTAGAATATCTTTTGCACATTCTGGAAGTGATTGCGATCGCAAAGCTCTATTAGCTGCTGTGGAATCGACTTTTGAAAATGAGAGGGCGTAAAATTCGACCAAAAAGTTTGGCGACGATATCGAGCACATGCCTTCATAAAAGGGCTCTCCTGGCCAAATGGTTTAACTTTGGCAGGTCCCTGCTGTTCTGTTATGAAAGTAGACTTCGTGGGGCAGATTCTGGAAGTGATTGCGATCGCAAAGCTCTATTAGTTGCTTTGGAATCGGCTTTTGAAAAAAATTCTGTGAAAATCGCAAAAATTTTGGGTATCGAAATCGGGCAAAGTCTGCATAAAAGGGCTCTCCTGGCCAAATGGTTTAACTTTGGCAGGTCCCTGCTGTTCTGTTATGAAACTAGAATATCTTTTGCACATTCTGGAAGTGATTGCGATCGCAAAGCTCTATTAGCTGCTGTGGAATCGACTTTTGAAAATGAGAGGGCGTAAAATTCGACCAAAAAGTTTGGCGACGATATCGAGCACATGCCTTCATAAAAGGGCTCTCCTGGCCAAATGGTTTAACTTTGGCAGGTCCCTGCTGTTCTGTTATGAAAGTAGACTTCGTGGGGCAGATTCTGGAAGTGATTGCGATCGCAAAGCTCTATTAGTTGCTTTGGAATCGGCTTTTGAAAAAAATTCTGTGAAAATCGCAAAAATTTTGGGTATCGAAATCGGGCAAAGTCTGCATAAAAGGGCTCTCCTGGCCAAATGGTTTAACTTTGGCAGGTCCCTGCTGTTCTGTTATGAAACTAGAATATCTTTTGCACATTCTGGAAGTGATTGCGATCGCAAAGCTCTATTAGCTGCTGTGGAATCGACTTTTGAAAATGAGAGGGCGTAAAATTCGACCAAAAAGTTTGGCGACGATATCGAGCACATGCCTTCATAAAAGGGCTCTCCTGGCCAAATGGTTTAACTTTGGCAGGTCCCTGCTGTTCTGTTATGAAAGTAGACTTCGTGGGGCAGATTCTGGAAGTGATTGCGATCGCAAAGCTCTATTAGTTGCTTTGGAATCGGCTTTTGAAAAAAATTCTGTGAAAATCGCAAAAATTTTGGGTATCGAAATCGGGCAAAGTCTGCATAAAAGGGCTCTCCTGGCCAAATGGTTTAACTTTGGCAGGTCCCTGCTGTTCTGTTATGAAACTAGAATATCTTTTGCACATTCTGGAAGTGATTGCGATCGCAAAGCTCTATTAGCTGCTGTGGAATCGACTTTTGAAAATGAGAGGGCGTAAAATTCGACCAAAAAGTTTGGCGACGATATCGAGCACATGCCTTCATAAAAGGGCTCTCCTGGCCAAATGGTTTAACTTTGGCAGGTCCCTGCTGTTCTGTTATGAAAGTAGACTTCGTGGGGCAGATTCTGGAAGTGATTGCGATCGCAAAGCTCTATTAGTTGCTTTGGAATCGGCTTTTGAAAAAAATTCTGTGAAAATCGCAAAAATTTTGGGTATCGAAATCGGGCAAAGTCTGCATAAAAGGGCTCTCCTGGCCAAATGGTTTAACTTTGGCAGGTCCCTGCTGTTCTGTTATGAAACTAGAATATCTTTTGCACATTCTGGAAGTGATTGCGATCGCAAAGCTCTATTAGCTGCTGTGGAATCGACTTTTGAAAATGAGAGGGCGTAAAATTCGACCAAAAAGTTTGGCGACGATATCGAGCACATGCCTTCATAAAAGGGCTCTCCTGGCCAAATGGTTTAACTTTGGCAGGTCCCTGCTGTTCTGTTATGAAAGTAGACTTCGTGGGGCAGATTCTGGAAGTGATTGCGATCGCAAAGCTCTATTAGTTGCTTTGGAATCGGCTTTTGAAAAAAATTCTGTGAAAATCGCAAAAATTTTGGGTATCGAAATCGGGCAAAGTCTGCATAAAAGGGCTCTCCTGGCCAAATGGTTTAACTTTGGCAGGTCCCTGCTGTTCTGTTATGAAACTAGAATATCTTTTGCACATTCTGGAAGTGATTGCGATCGCAAAGCTCTATTAGCTGCTGTGGAATCGACTTTTGAAAATGAGAGGGCGTAAAATTCGACCAAAAAGTTTGGCGACGATATCGAGCACATGCCTTCATAAAAGGGCTCTCCTGGCCAAATGGTTTAACTTTGGCAGGTCCCTGCTGTTCTGTTATGAAAGTAGACTTCGTGGGGCAGATTCTGGAAGTGATTGCGATCGCAAAGCTCTATTAGTTGCTTTGGAATCGGCTTTTGAAAAAAATTCTGTGAAAATCGCAAAAATTTTGGGTATCGAAATCGGGCAAAGTCTGCATAAAAGGGCTCTCCTGGCCAAATGGTTTAACTTTGGCAGGTCCCTGCTGTTCTGTTATGAAACTAGAATATCTTTTGCACATTCTGGAAGTGATTGCGATCGCAAAGCTCTATTAGCTGCTGTGGAATCGACTTTTGAAAATGAGAGGGCGTAAAATTCGACCAAAAAGTTTGGCGACGATATCGAGCACATGCCTTCATAAAAGGGCTCTCCTGGCCAAATGGTTTAACTTTGGCAGGTCCCTGCTGTTCTGTTATGAAAGTAGACTTCGTGGGGCAGATTCTGGAAGTGATTGCGATCGCAAAGCTCTATTAGTTGCTTTGGAATCGGCTTTTGAAAAAAATTCTGTGAAAATCGCAAAAATTTTGGGTATCGAAATCGGGCAAAGTCTGCATAAAAGGGCTCTCCTGGCCAAATGGTTTAACTTTGGCAGGTCCCTGCTGTTCTGTTATGAAACTAGAATATCTTTTGCACATTCTGGAAGTGATTGCGATCGCAAAGCTCTATTAGCTGCTGTGGAATCGACTTTTGAAAATGAGAGGGCGTAAAATTCGACCAAAAAGTTTGGCGACGATATCGAGCACATGCCTTCATAAAAGGGCTCTCCTGGCCAAATGGTTTAACTTTGGCAGGTCCCTGCTGTTCTGTTATGAAAGTAGACTTCGTGGGGCAGATTCTGGAAGTGATTGCGATCGCAAAGCTCTATTAGTTGCTTTGGAATCGGCTTTTGAAAAAAATTCTGTGAAAATCGCAAAAATTTTGGGTATCGAAATCGGGCAAAGTCTGCATAAAAGGGCTCTCCTGGCCAAATGGTTTAACTTTGGCAGGTCCCTGCTGTTCTGTTATGAAACTAGAATATCTTTTGCACATTCTGGAAGTGATTGCGATCGCAAAGCTCTATTAGCTGCTGTGGAATCGACTTTTGAAAATGAGAGGGCGTAAAATTCGACCAAAAAGTTTGGCGACGATATCGAGCACATGCCTTCATAAAAGGGCTCTCCTGGCCAAATGGTTTAACTTTGGCAGGTCCCTGCTGTTCTGTTATGAAAGTAGACTTCGTGGGGCAGATTCTGGAAGTGATTGCGATCGCAAAGCTCTATTAGTTGCTTTGGAATCGGCTTTTGAAAAAAATTCTGTGAAAATCGCAAAAATTTTGGGTATCGAAATCGGGCAAAGTCTGCATAAAAGGGCTCTCCTGGCCAAATGGTTTAACTTTGGCAGGTCCCTGCTGTTCTGTTATGAAACTAGAATATCTTTTGCACATTCTGGAAGTGATTGCGATCGCAAAGCTCTATTAGCTGCTGTGGAATCGACTTTTGAAAATGAGAGGGCGTAAAATTCGACCAAAAAGTTTGGCGACGATATCGAGCACATGCCTTCATAAAAGGGCTCTCCTGGCCAAATGGTTTAACTTTGGCAGGTCCCTGCTGTTCTGTTATGAAAGTAGACTTCGTGGGGCAGATTCTGGAAGTGATTGCGATCGCAAAGCTCTATTAGTTGCTTTGGAATCGGCTTTTGAAAAAAATTCTGTGAAAATCGCAAAAATTTTGGGTATCGAAATCGGGCAAAGTCTGCATAAAAGGGCTCTCCTGGCCAAATGGTTTAACTTTGGCAGGTCCCTGCTGTTCTGTTATGAAACTAGAATATCTTTTGCACATTCTGGAAGTGATTGCGATCGCAAAGCTCTATTAGCTGCTGTGGAATCGACTTTTGAAAATGAGAGGGCGTAAAATTCGACCAAAAAGTTTGGCGACGATATCGAGCACATGCCTTCATAAAAGGGCTCTCCTGGCCAAATGGTTTAACTTTGGCAGGTCCCTGCTGTTCTGTTATGAAAGTAGACTTCGTGGGGCAGATTCTGGAAGTGATTGCGATCGCAAAGCTCTATTAGTTGCTTTGGAATCGGCTTTTGAAAAAAATTCTGTGAAAATCGCAAAAATTTTGGGTATCGAAATCGGGCAAAGTCTGCATAAAAGGGCTCTCCTGGCCAAATGGTTTAACTTTGGCAGGTCCCTGCTGTTCTGTTATGAAACTAGAATATCTTTTGCACATTCTGGAAGTGATTGCGATCGCAAAGCTCTATTAGCTGCTGTGGAATCGACTTTTGAAAATGAGAGGGCGTAAAATTCGACCAAAAAGTTTGGCGACGATATCGAGCACATGCCTTCATAAAAGGGCTCTCCTGGCCAAATGGTTTAACTTTGGCAGGTCCCTGCTGTTCTGTTATGAAAGTAGACTTCGTGGGGCAGATTCTGGAAGTGATTGCGATCGCAAAGCTCTATTAGTTGCTTTGGAATCGGCTTTTGAAAAAAATTCTGTGAAAATCGCAAAAATTTTGGGTATCGAAATCGGGCAAAGTCTGCATAAAAGGGCTCTCCTGGCCAAATGGTTTAACTTTGGCAGGTCCCTGCTGTTCTGTTATGAAACTAGAATATCTTTTGCACATTCTGGAAGTGATTGCGATCGCAAAGCTCTATTAGCTGCTGTGGAATCGACTTTTGAAAATGAGAGGGCGTAAAATTCGACCAAAAAGTTTGGCGACGATATCGAGCACATGCCTTCATAAAAGGGCTCTCCTGGCCAAATGGTTTAACTTTGGCAGGTCCCTGCTGTTCTGTTATGAAAGTAGACTTCGTGGGGCAGATTCTGGAAGTGATTGCGATCGCAAAGCTCTATTAGTTGCTTTGGAATCGGCTTTTGAAAAAAATTCTGTGAAAATCGCAAAAATTTTGGGTATCGAAATCGGGCAAAGTCTGCATAAAAGGGCTCTCCTGGCCAAATGGTTTAACTTTGGCAGGTCCCTGCTGTTCTGTTATGAAACTAGAATATCTTTTGCACATTCTGGAAGTGATTGCGATCGCAAAGCTCTATTAGCTGCTGTGGAATCGACTTTTGAAAATGAGAGGGCGTAAAATTCGACCAAAAAGTTTGGCGACGATATCGAGCACATGCCTTCATAAAAGGGCTCTCCTGGCCAAATGGTTTAACTTTGGCAGGTCCCTGCTGTTCTGTTATGAAAGTAGACTTCGTGGGGCAGATTCTGGAAGTGATTGCGATCGCAAAGCTCTATTAGTTGCTTTGGAATCGGCTTTTGAAAAAAATTCTGTGAAAATCGCAAAAATTTTGGGTATCGAAATCGGGCAAAGTCTGCATAAAAGGGCTCTCCTGGCCAAATGGTTTAACTTTGGCAGGTCCCTGCTGTTCTGTTATGAAACTAGAATATCTTTTGCACATTCTGGAAGTGATTGCGATCGCAAAGCTCTATTAGCTGCTGTGGAATCGACTTTTGAAAATGAGAGGGCGTAAAATTCGACCAAAAAGTTTGGCGACGATATCGAGCACATGCCTTCATAAAAGGGCTCTCCTGGCCAAATG
Organism: Salticus scenicus; assembly: GCA_963930645.1. Classification (NCBI taxonomy): domain Eukaryota; kingdom Metazoa; phylum Arthropoda; class Arachnida; order Araneae; family Salticidae; genus Salticus; species Salticus scenicus. The sequence continues at coordinate 5,982 of CAWVNO010000952.1, read as the reverse complement.
GTTTAACTTTGGCAGGTCCCTGCTGTTCTGTTATGAAAGTAGACTTCGTGGGGCAGATTCTGGAAGTGATTGCGATCGCAAAGCTCTATTAGTTGCTTTGGAATCGGCTTTTGAAAAAAATTCTGTGAAAATCGCAAAAATTTTGGGTATCGAAATCGGGCAAAGTCTGCATAAAAGGGCTCTCCTGGCCAAATGGTTTAACTTTGGCAGGTCCCTGCTGTTCTGTTATGAAACTAGAATATCTTTTGCACATTCTGGAAGTGATTGCGATCGCAAAGCTCTATTAGCTGCTGTGGAATCGACTTTTGAAAATGAGAGGGCGTAAAATTCGACCAAAAAGTTTGGCGACGATATCGAGCACATGCCTTCATAAAAGGGCTCTCCTGGCCAAATGGTTTAACTTTGGCAGGTCCCTGCTGTTCTGTTATGAAAGTAGACTTCGTGGGGCAGATTCTGGAAGTGATTGCGATCGCAAAGCTCTATTAGTTGCTTTGGAATCGGCTTTTGAAAAAAATTCTGTGAAAATCGCAAAAATTTTGGGTATCGAAATCGGGCAAAGTCTGCATAAAAGGGCTCTCCTGGCCAAATGGTTTAACTTTGGCAGGTCCCTGCTGTTCTGTTATGAAACTAGAATATCTTTTGCACATTCTGGAAGTGATTGCGATCGCAAAGCTCTATTAGCTGCTGTGGAATCGACTTTTGAAAATGAGAGGGCGTAAAATTCGACCAAAAAGTTTGGCGACGATATCGAGCACATGCCTTCATAAAAGGGCTCTCCTGGCCAAATGGTTTAACTTTGGCAGGTCCCTGCTGTTCTGTTATGAAAGTAGACTTCGTGGGGCAGATTCTGGAAGTGATTGCGATCGCAAAGCTCTATTAGTTGCTTTGGAATCGGCTTTTGAAAAAAATTCTGTGAAAATCGCAAAAATTTTGGGTATCGAAATCGGGCAAAGTCTGCATAAAAGGGCTCTCCTGGCCAAATGGTTTAACTTTGGCAGGTCCCTGCTGTTCTGTTATGAAACTAGAATATCTTTTGCACATTCTGGAAGTGATTGCGATCGCAAAGCTCTATTAGCTGCTGTGGAATCGACTTTTGAAAATGAGAGGGCGTAAAATTCGACCAAAAAGTTTGGCGACGATATCGAGCACATGCCTTCATAAAAGGGCTCTCCTGGCCAAATGGTTTAACTTTGGCAGGTCCCTGCTGTTCTGTTATGAAAGTAGACTTCGTGGGGCAGATTCTGGAAGTGATTGCGATCGCAAAGCTCTATTAGTTGCTTTGGAATCGGCTTTTGAAAAAAATTCTGTGAAAATCGCAAAAATTTTGGGTATCGAAATCGGGCAAAGTCTGCATAAAAGGGCTCTCCTGGCCAAATGGTTTAACTTTGGCAGGTCCCTGCTGTTCTGTTATGAAACTAGAATATCTTTTGCACATTCTGGAAGTGATTGCGATCGCAAAGCTCTATTAGCTGCTGTGGAATCGACTTTTGAAAATGAGAGGGCGTAAAATTCGACCAAAAAGTTTGGCGACGATATCGAGCACATGCCTTCATAAAAGGGCTCTCCTGGCCAAATGGTTTAACTTTGGCAGGTCCCTGCTGTTCTGTTATGAAAGTAGACTTCGTGGGGCAGATTCTGGAAGTGATTGCGATCGCAAAGCTCTATTAGTTGCTTTGGAATCGGCTTTTGAAAAAAATTCTGTGAAAATCGCAAAAATTTTGGGTATCGAAATCGGGCAAAGTCTGCATAAAAGGGCTCTCCTGGCCAAATGGTTTAACTTTGGCAGGTCCCTGCTGTTCTGTTATGAAACTAGAATATCTTTTGCACATTCTGGAAGTGATTGCGATCGCAAAGCTCTATTAGCTGCTGTGGAATCGACTTTTGAAAATGAGAGGGCGTAAAATTCGACCAAAAAGTTTGGCGACGATATCGAGCACATGCCTTCATAAAAGGGCTCTCCTGGCCAAATGGTTTAACTTTGGCAGGTCCCTGCTGTTCTGTTATGAAAGTAGACTTCGTGGGGCAGATTCTGGAAGTGATTGCGATCGCAAAGCTCTATTAGTTGCTTTGGAATCGGCTTTTGAAAAAAATTCTGTGAAAATCGCAAAAATTTTGGGTATCGAAATCGGGCAAAGTCTGCATAAAAGGGCTCTCCTGGCCAAATGGTTTAACTTTGGCAGGTCCCTGCTGTTCTGTTATGAAACTAGAATATCTTTTGCACATTCTGGAAGTGATTGCGATCGCAAAGCTCTATTAGCTGCTGTGGAATCGACTTTTGAAAATGAGAGGGCGTAAAATTCGACCAAAAAGTTTGGCGACGATATCGAGCACATGCCTTCATAAAAGGGCTCTCCTGGCCAAATGGTTTAACTTTGGCAGGTCCCTGCTGTTCTGTTATGAAAGTAGACTTCGTGGGGCAGATTCTGGAAGTGATTGCGATCGCAAAGCTCTATTAGTTGCTTTGGAATCGGCTTTTGAAAAAAATTCTGTGAAAATCGCAAAAATTTTGGGTATCGAAATCGGGCAAAGTCTGCATAAAAGGGCTCTCCTGGCCAAATGGTTTAACTTTGGCAGGTCCCTGCTGTTCTGTTATGAAACTAGAATATCTTTTGCACATTCTGGAAGTGATTGCGATCGCAAAGCTCTATTAGCTGCTGTGGAATCGACTTTTGAAAATGAGAGGGCGTAAAATTCGACCAAAAAGTTTGGCGACGATATCGAGCACATGCCTTCATAAAAGGGCTCTCCTGGCCAAATGGTTTAACTTTGGCAGGTCCCTGCTGTTCTGTTATGAAAGTAGACTTCGTGGGGCAGATTCTGGAAGTGATTGCGATCGCAAAGCTCTATTAGTTGCTTTGGAATCGGCTTTTGAAAAAAATTCTGTGAAAATCGCAAAAATTTTGGGTATCGAAATCGGGCAAAGTCTGCATAAAAGGGCTCTCCTGGCCAAATGGTTTAACTTTGGCAGGTCCCTGCTGTTCTGTTATGAAACTAGAATATCTTTTGCACATTCTGGAAGTGATTGCGATCGCAAAGCTCTATTAGCTGCTGTGGAATCGACTTTTGAAAATGAGAGGGCGTAAAATTCGACCAAAAAGTTTGGCGACGATATCGAGCACATGCCTTCATAAAAGGGCTCTCCTGGCCAAATGGTTTAACTTTGGCAGGTCCCTGCTGTTCTGTTATGAAAGTAGACTTCGTGGGGCAGATTCTGGAAGTGATTGCGATCGCAAAGCTCTATTAGTTGCTTTGGAATCGGCTTTTGAAAAAAATTCTGTGAAAATCGCAAAAATTTTGGGTATCGAAATCGGGCAAAGTCTGCATAAAAGGGCTCTCCTGGCCAAATGGTTTAACTTTGGCAGGTCCCTGCTGTTCTGTTATGAAACTAGAATATCTTTTGCACATTCTGGAAGTGATTGCGATCGCAAAGCTCTATTAGCTGCTGTGGAATCGACTTTTGAAAATGAGAGGGCGTAAAATTCGACCAAAAAGTTTGGCGACGATATCGAGCACATGCCTTCATAAAAGGGCTCTCCTGGCCAAATGGTTTAACTTTGGCAGGTCCCTGCTGTTCTGTTATGAAAGTAGACTTCGTGGGGCAGATTCTGGAAGTGATTGCGATCGCAAAGCTCTATTAGTTGCTTTGGAATCGGCTTTTGAAAAAAATTCTGTGAAAATCGCAAAAATTTTGGGTATCGAAATCGGGCAAAGTCTGCATAAAAGGGCTCTCCTGGCCAAATGGTTTAACTTTGGCAGGTCCCTGCTGTTCTGTTATGAAACTAGAATATCTTTTGCACATTCTGGAAGTGATTGCGATCGCAAAGCTCTATTAGCTGCTGTGGAATCGACTTTTGAAAATGAGAGGGCGTAAAATTCGACCAAAAAGTTTGGCGACGATATCGAGCACATGCCTTCATAAAAGGGCTCTCCTGGCCAAATGGTTTAACTTTGGCAGGTCCCTGCTGTTCTGTTATGAAAGTAGACTTCGTGGGGCAGATTCTGGAAGTGATTGCGATCGCAAAGCTCTATTAGTTGCTTTGGAATCGGCTTTTGAAAAAAATTCTGTGAAAATCGCAAAAATTTTGGGTATCGAAATCGGGCAAAGTCTGCATAAAAGGGCTCTCCTGGCCAAATGGTTTAACTTTGGCAGGTCCCTGCTGTTCTGTTATGAAACTAGAATATCTTTTGCACATTCTGGAAGTGATTGCGATCGCAAAGCTCTATTAGCTGCTGTGGAATCGACTTTTGAAAATGAGAGGGCGTAAAATTCGACCAAAAAGTTTGGCGACGATATCGAGCACATGCCTTCATAAAAGGGCTCTCCTGGCCAAATGGTTTAACTTTGGCAGGTCCCTGCTGTTCTGTTATGAAAGTAGACTTCGTGGGGCAGATTCTGGAAGTGATTGCGATCGCAAAGCTCTATTAGTTGCTTTGGAATCGGCTTTTGAAAAAAATTCTGTGAAAATCGCAAAAATTTTGGGTATCGAAATCGGGCAAAGTCTGCATAAAAGGGCTCTCCTGGCCAAATGGTTTAACTTTGGCAGGTCCCTGCTGTTCTGTTATGAAACTAGAATATCTTTTGCACATTCTGGAAGTGATTGCGATCGCAAAGCTCTATTAGCTGCTGTGGAATCGACTTTTGAAAATGAGAGGGCGTAAAATTCGACCAAAAAGTTTGGCGACGATATCGAGCACATGCCTTCATAAAAGGGCTCTCCTGGCCAAATGGTTTAACTTTGGCAGGTCCCTGCTGTTCTGTTATGAAAGTAGACTTCGTGGGGCAGATTCTGGAAGTGATTGCGATCGCAAAGCTCTATTAGTTGCTTTGGAATCGGCTTTTGAAAAAAATTCTGTGAAAATCGCAAAAATTTTGGGTATCGAAATCGGGCAAAGTCTGCATAAAAGGGCTCTCCTGGCCAAATGGTTTAACTTTGGCAGGTCCCTGCTGTTCTGTTATGAAACTAGAATATCTTTTGCACATTCTGGAAGTGATTGCGATCGCAAAGCTCTATTAGCTGCTGTGGAATCGACTTTTGAAAATGAGAGGGCGTAAAATTCGACCAAAAAGTTTGGCGACGATATCGAGCACATGCCTTCATAAAAGGGCTCTCCTGGCCAAATGGTTTAACTTTGGCAGGTCCCTGCTGTTCTGTTATGAAAGTAGACTTCGTGGGGCAGATTCTGGAAGTGATTGCGATCGCAAAGCTCTATTAGTTGCTTTGGAATCGGCTTTTGAAAAAAATTCTGTGAAAATCGCAAAAATTTTGGGTATCGAAATCGGGCAAAGTCTGCATAAAAGGGCTCTCCTGGCCAAATGGTTTAACTTTGGCAGGTCCCTGCTGTTCTGTTATGAAACTAGAATATCTTTTGCACATTCTGGAAGTGATTGCGATCGCAAAGCTCTATTAGCTGCTGTGGAATCGACTTTTGAAAATGAGAGGGCGTAAAATTCGACCAAAAAGTTTGGCGACGATATCGAGCACATGCCTTCATAAAAGGGCTCTCCTGGCCAAATGGTTTAACTTTGGCAGGTCCCTGCTGTTCTGTTATGAAAGTAGACTTCGTGGGGCAGATTCTGGAAGTGATTGCGATCGCAAAGCTCTATTAGTTGCTTTGGAATCGGCTTTTGAAAAAAATTCTGTGAAAATCGCAAAAATTTTGGGTATCGAAATCGGGCAAAGTCTGCATAAAAGGGCTCTCCTGGCCAAATGGTTTAACTTTGGCAGGTCCCTGCTGTTCTGTTATGAAACTAGAATATCTTTTGCACATTCTGGAAGTGATTGCGATCGCAAAGCTCTATTAGCTGCTGTGGAATCGACTTTTGAAAATGAGAGGGCGTAAAATTCGACCAAAAAGTTTGGCGACGATATCGAGCACATGCCTTCATAAAAGGGCTCTCCTGGCCAAATGGTTTAACTTTGGCAGGTCCCTGCTGTTCTGTTATGAAAGTAGACTTCGTGGGGCAGATTCTGGAAGTGATTG
>CAWVNO010000951.1:0-16000 GCA_963930645.1 Salticus scenicus | reverse complement strand
TTTTTTTAAATAAAATAGATAAAAATAATAAATAAATAATGCAATTTGAAAATAACATTTTTTTTTCTTTGCAAAAACATGAAGTAAATATTAAATACATAATTAATGACTGCTCTATAAAATAATCATATATAATTTATAAAATAACAATTAAAAAATTCTGGTTAAATAATAATAATAATAATAAAATAAATAATCAGTAAAATATATTTTTATGTACTATGAAATTTTAATGAATATTTTAATTATAATTAAATCTTTAAGCATACATTATGAAAAAAGAAATATTCTCACATACAAACATCTAAAAAATTAGAGAAATGTAAAAAAATACTACTAATATATTAAAGCAATGCTAAAATTATATTATGAAGACGTTTATAATTTTCAAAATATGAATACAGAACAAATCTAGATCGTTTAGCTTTAGCTACTCTTATATTTATGCGCTAATAAAATCGAGGTTTCTTCTCAAAAATGAAATGAAAATATGGAAAGAGCATCTATTTTTGGAATATTATCCGATTGCTCTTTTACAAATCCAAAATCGACATTATACAAATAAAAATAGAAATATGTATATATATAAGATATAGTATAGTTATGGAAGGTTTAAGTTATTTCTTACAAAAGGTAAAAATTTTAAGAATAAACTATAAAATACAGATTAGAATAGAGCGAACAAAAATAAAAGCAAGCGGTAAAAGAGTGTAAACATTCACACTTCGTGTACTGTGACGTCAATCCCCTCACGGAACGTTTTCGGATCACGTGGTTTTGTTTTGGTTTTTAGCGATTTTAAAACGTTAATTAAAATTTAATTTGAAATAATTTTACGATTTTAATTGGATTTTTCGGATTCCCAAGATTGATTTTATCGATTACAATTAAAAGAAATTGTTTTTCCTTCCGTGTGCAACTTCCCCATTGTGTTTTATAATCTATGCGTATCACATGATTTTTATTTTTTGCTTCACATGATTTTATTTTTTGAAATGGAAAAATGCATTAAAAGGTTAAAAATAATCTTAAATTTCAAGTTTTGCAACAAAATATTTATTGCGAAAATGTTGTGTCATTTTGTTTCAAATGATAGGAATTTCCCCTCTTGTAATCCTTAATGATGAAAGTGCAAAACACTTCCATCTTTTTCTTTTAAATTCTTAATCACTCTTAATCCAGAAATATTGCTCCAAAGTTAAGACGGTCAGTACGTAAGGCTACACAGACAACATCCGGTTTCTATGTCCCCAATATAATGGCATTGAGAGTGTTGTTGTATCGAAGTTATAAAGTACATACAAAGGAAATAAAATGGTGAGTAAAAATTTCACATTATTACTGTAATACAAAACTCCTATAATGAACATCATGTGATTTTCATCACAGAGATTTTTCTGAGAATTCTATTCCTTCTATTTTTTATAATCTTTACACGAAATTGTTTGGTTTAAATAGTGAGTATTTTACTATGGAGAATTTAAATTTAAAATACAATAATTAAAATATTACAGAACATACAAAATTTAGTAAAGCAGAGTTTGTTTATAAAAAGTTGTACAAATCTCCTAATTATATGTCAGTAGTTGAAGGTAGGTAATGATGGTTGTGTATGAGTTAAAGCAGATTGACTACGATAGTGACCTAGGCTAAGGGATAACGCCATGTAAAAAAAAAAAAAAAAAACATATATTAATATCATATTCTGTTTTGATCTTATATATTACAAAAATTCTATGCTGAATTATTTATCTGCAAAATTAAATTATTGTTCTTTTGACATGGAATAAATACCTTAAAAATAACGAAACATATACAGATTTTTTTTTAAAATATATTTAAGCTATAAATAAACTGAAACTAAGCATAAATAAGTAGGTAATATTTCCTTTAATTACATTAAGTGCAGAACATTTGGATAGAGGAATGTTTTTATAGCGGGAGAGAGAAATCCTTCAATTACATTAACTGCAGAACATTTGGATAGAGGAATGTTCTTATAGTGAGAGAGAAATTCCAGGAATCAAACAACGTTTATGAACATTCATGCGGTGAGCCAAAAGTCTGATGTTCAATTTTTGGATTAAACATTTTTCATTCAGTAAGAAATACATTCAACTTTACATCTTAAAAGTCGGAATCATAAATAATTATGTCTGAATTTTTTAAAGGGTTTTGAACACCAAAACCGAGTTTTACATTATGGGGTGAGATGATAGTTTTGTTATTTTGCTCGGTCAGCAATGCCATTTTATTTATATAGCAATAAGACATTTTATTTTGGGATAAATACTTGATGGACTGTAAAAAAAAAAAAAAATCTGAAATAGAACAAAAAATGACCCAGATTGTGCTGTAAGATTTTTGGGTGCAACATTGATCCAAATTGGAAAAATCCATTTAAGAACCAAAATGGGTTTAAAAAAAGCCTGTTATGGGTTTATTGCAGAGCCCAAATTGGAATGCTCACTATACCCAAAATGGGTAAAAATTTACCTATTTTGGAGAGATTCAGAGTTCTTATTTGGATTCATCAATAAGCCTATAATGGACACAGTTCTAATTTTGATATACCTATAATGGATACTTTTTAAACCCATTTTGGGTCATAAGCAGCTTTTATTTTTCAACACTGTAATTTGGAACACACATTTGGAACACTGTAGCACCTAAAAATCTTACAACCCAATTTGAGTCATTTTAAAACTCAGGCAAGGCTTTCCACTAACAGTTTAAAATAATCAATACATTAAAATGAATATTTCCACATTTCCACATTTTTTTCATATTAATTTTATTAAAAATAAATTACAAATTTAATTGTTTTATCAAACAGTTACTGTTTTATCAAACAATCATTAACGAAAGTACTCCAGCAAAAGTCACGTGAATACGTTATGCATAAATGGAGTGATAATTTGTGACGATTAGAGTCAAAACTTCACAAATACAAAACTTAAAATTTGCTACGCTTACTCAGCTTGTGTGTAAATATAATTTAAAACCGATTTATAGCTGAACACATATTAAAAATAATTACAAGATTAAAAAAAAAAAAAAAACTTTTTATATACCATGTTTTAAATTTTCTGGTGAATCATAGAGCTCTTATCAATGTGCATAAAATTTTTAAAGTGATAATGACGTCAATTTTTGTGAGATGCATAACTTAACTTTTAGTAATTTTTAAACGTTCACGTTGAATTAAATGTATTTATTTTTATGTTGAAAGAAAATGAACTCATAATTTTTTTTTTTTTTGGAAACAATTAAATTATAGCTAATATTCCAATGGCTATTTTAACGCTATTAGGATATTATTATTTTCATATTTTAATTAATTATAAGAAAACTAATAAAAAATTCGAAGATCGGACTTCGAAGTATTGTTTTGTCACCGTGTTCTGAGCTACTGTGAAAGTTTCAAATGCCTAGCTAGTAGGGAAGTTAATTAAAATTCGATTGCAAGATTTATACCGGAAAAACAAACAAACAAACAAGAGTGTAAGTTAATAAAAACATGGTACAATACTTAAAATAATAAAACATATTAATAAACACCTTTAATCTTGTGTAAATTGACAGCTGTCGCGCAAAAATTTTTATAAAAATAAGCAATGTTTAAAAAATCTGTAACACGATAGAACAGCGAAGCAAGTGATATAATCAATATAGCCAGTGTTGCCAACTCATTATCGGAAATTAGTGCTAAATCAGCCTATAAAAAGTGCTAGATTTTGATAAATTCGTGAAAAAAGTGCTAGATTTTGATGGATTCGTGAGAAAAAGTGCTAAAATTCTAAACTTAAAAAAAAAAAAAAAAAAAAAAAAAAATATCCATGATACTAAATCCCAGATCGTCGCCAACTGCTCATTGCTTAGCTCTAGTTGGTGCATTGTAAAACTCCACTCAACCTCAATTTTGAAATATTCAAGAAAAATGTATCGAAATTCATTTGCAACTTTTGTGAACAAACTATAACAACCTCTAAGTAATAGCAGCTTCAACCATATGATTAATAGTTTTCAGGTTACATATAATTAATTAATTCTGAATTTTTTTTTCTCTCTTTCACAATGGATCAAAATTGTGATGGCCTGTCTCTAGACCACACCTACGATAGAATTCCAAATTGTAGCCAATTGTTAATTGGAACCAAGTTTAATCCAAATCTGTTTACTTTATTGTTGCTTTTCGTTATTGTGATTGGCGACAATTTGAAATTTATACAATAGAAATACTACCAGGCCGTCGTTTGCAATTCATGTGTAACAGTACACAAACATTTTTCAGTCGGTCATCCACTGTATTTAGAGCTAGATTTGGTGCTAGGTGCTAAAGTTCATTTTTCAGTGCTAAACAAGTCGAAAAAGTGCTAAATTTAGCCCCAAAAGTGCTAAGATGGAAACACTGAATATGGCGCGCCCAGGAAATCCAGTGGTGTTGCCAATCGAAATGGGCAGAAAATTCGCGCAAAATAGGTACCATGGAGTCGTGAATACGAACAGCATCTATTTAAGTGACGCAAAATATATATTCTGGAATAGAGTTTGCTGAAGGACCTGAAATGGATACAAATTTATCCTATTTAGGATTTTTTTTTTAAAAACCTAAATTGGATATATCACTGATTTGGACTGATGCTGTTTTGTTTTTTATTTTTTACAGTGTGTACAGGGGGATACTTGATGCGTGGGGTCTGCAGGGACACCTGAAAGTATTCCAAAACATTGTGTTCTATGAGAAGTATTTCTATAAACCATACTTTAAGACCTTTACTTTACACAAATCTTAATGAAATTAAAATATGTTATTCAAATTCAGTATCGAATGTTTCCCATTGAAAGTAGAATAAATACCGTCACTGGTTTGTACGCAAAGAAACTCGAAAGTATATCAAAGCATTGCCTTCTATGAGAGGTATGTCTATAAACCAAATTTTAATAACTTTGCACAAATTTTTATGAAATTCAAGTATGTTATTCATATGCACAAAAGAATGCTTTCCACAGAAAGCATTGATTACCATTAAATTTACAGGGCCACACAAAAATATTCAGTTAAGGGCTATTATTGGAATTTGCTGAAATTGTATTTTCGTTTATAATAAACGTTTTTAACACTTTCTAACAATTTTTAAGTGTGATATTATTTCAGTTTATGAATCTGTCTGTCCGACTGTCCCTTTGTCTATCTGTCCGTCTACCCAGCCCTAGATTCTGTAGATATTTCTAGAATTTTTTTAAAATGATATTTGTCATTCAAGTTCACTGTGGAATGGTCTCTATTTAAAATGGCATTAATAGATCCTGTAAAACTGGTGTATGACACCCAAAAATGGCAATGCATTGTGTTTTAGTAAAGACATTTTTATAAATCAAATTTAAATAACTTTCTTCTGCAAAAATCAAAAAGAAAGTGAAATTTATGTTTAATATGCTAAAATAATGTTTTGTATAGAATAAGATATGGTTAACTTTCAGATTTACATGACTACACAAAAAAATTCTGATATATTAAGAGCTGTAATTAGAATCTAAAGGCTGCATTTTCTTTTGCGTTAAGCTTTTTCAACACTTTTCATCAGTGTTTAAGAGTGGTTAGGAATTCAATTATTTTACCTGTATGCCTTTTAGTTCTTCTATCTGTCTTGTGTGATAACGTAGTAGGCAAAGAACATTGAAAGGTATACGATACAACAAGTACGTACAGTTGGAAAGTGTTAATAATCAACGCGTACAGAATGATTTTCCGTTGTTGTTTTATATGTACGGTGGAAGAAATTTTTTAGGAAGTGAATTTGAGATAAATTTTTTTAGAAGTGAAAAACTCTTATCTTCTACGGTACAGTTAGAACCAATGTAAGATATCTAAATGAGTAAGAGGCACATTCTTTTTAGCTTCTCATTTATCCTGTCATGTCATTGCTTCATGTTAGTGAAATTGAGAAAATTTTTTTTAGAAGTGAAAGACTCTTATCTTCTACGATACAGTAAGAACCTACACTGTAAAAATTTTCTGTAGTAGATTACAGCACAGTGTGCTGGTAAAAGTATTGCCTACTCGCTGTGCTGTATTTTTACAATGTGCAGTAAAATAAATTTGCTGCGATTTTTACTCACGTGTGCTGTAATTTTCTGTTCACAGAATGCTTTAAAAATATTTCCTGCAATTATTACACATGTGTGCAGGAAGTAATCCACAACACTAAACACTTATTTATTTTTTTACACATATAATTTATTTTATTTATTTTTTCATGCGGGGCAAATGGTTTTGGATAGTACGGAATTCGAACTCTGAGTGGGAAGCAAATATTTTGCTATATGTTTTGCATGTTTTATATTCTTATATTTTTTTAAACCTCATTTTTTTTATAAACTTCATATTTTTTAAACTTCATATATCTTTCTTTTCTAGAAGCTTTTTTATTGTTTCTTGATTTTTATTGCTTGTGGTTTGAAGATTTCTTGTGAAGAAATTACCATTCCTGTTGGAAATGAAGGAAGAGATTCAGTAACCATGATAAGGGAACAAGATGTAAGGAATTTGACCTTTCTCTTATATTATGATATAATAAATGGAACATTGTTTATATAATTTAGTATATTTCCCATAGCTTTTATATGACGTAATTGCTTGAAAATATTTGAAATGAATTTATTCCATTAAGAAATCGTTCAGGGGAGACTGAGAAGAGTTCGTCCAAATTTTACAAATTTTTAGATATACTATTAGCTATAGGATTAAGCAGAATATTTATAAGTCATTTTGTTAGTTGAAATCTCTGTCATCAAAATTACTGCAGCCGCTTTGCTTGATTGATGTAAGTGAAACATGACAGCTCGTTTTTGAGAGGAATTAATTTTGCGTCAAGCCACGCCATGTATGAGAGGTTTGACTCAAACCATCGAAGGCTTACCATTGCTTTTGTAAAAATATTTTCAGATCATTTAGTTTAAAATAAAAATAATAATGAATACCTCTAAATGCAATTTGGGTACTCTTATAACACTTTTTAATTGATTATAGAAGATTGTTTATCGATGGCATAGTGATATTAGTAACACTTATCATATGAAACTAGTATGTTGTGGCCACCTCAACACTTTCTTCTACATTTTCCTTTACAAATGTATTGCAAATAATTTGCATTGAAATAAATAATTTTAACAAATAACAATGAAAATATCCTTTCGTCATTTTGTTGAGAGAGTCATTGGAAAGATTAATGAGGATTTAGTGATAACTTTTTGCGAAGGACCCTACGAATCCTCTTATTCATATATCCAGAGAAATTTGGCTCTTATAAAATTCTTTTTTTCGATGTTTTCTGATAGACTGAACTCGTCTTCGATGATGTATATGTAAAGGAACAGTCAGTTGACATGTAGCTTTCATTAAATAAGAATTTAGTTTCGATGTAGATTCAACTTTTGAAAGTAACTTTTTTTTTTTTTTTTTTTTTTTTTAACTTTTTATTTGGAAAGTAAGACTTTTCCTTTCATTTTTTTTCTCTCCAGTAACTGAAGCTTATGTTCATTTTCAATTAGTTTTTTTTAACGGTGTATTAGTCCAAATTCTGGATCAGATAGTTTTTCTGCCTGAGATTGGATATTGCGTAATCCTACCTTTAAAAAAGATCAAATTGCCAAAGAGTTTTTTTTTAATTTATAATTATAATAATTATTATTTTTTTTAATTTAACACTCTTTGGATCAGTTCTCATATGTGAGTGAGTATTTAGTAGTTAAAGGTTTGTTAGTGATAAAGCATGTATATAGAAATTTAGTAAACTGACATTCAGGGAGGATTGATCATGTGGGTCGGATGAATCAAGGCTGTCTCAGTGGCCATTATGTATTCGATCTGATGCACACTGATGCTAAGAGTGCATCACTCTTTGCAACGCTATATTAAACAATCAACAAATCTCGATCAATGCAAGTAACTTAATAGGTTTTACATAAGCTTTAAGCATACAGTATTCTATTTGCATAATTTAAAGATAATATTTACAAGAAAAATTTTTCCAGGTATGAGCTAAAATATTACTTTTTGATGAAAAAAAATAATATACTTAATTTCTCAAGAACCGTGGAAAAACAAGATGAAATATCTTTACTCCCATTGAGACTGGACATTGAACAAATATGGCGGACGTTTGTTCAAAAACCACTCGACCGCCGTAGGGCGTAACCTATTTTTACCTACGTCTGACACTTTTCTTTTAATTAAAATCTCGATAAAACGTTTTTGTTTATCTTCAGAAAACTTTGCAGAGTGCTATTTAAAATTTTGTAGAGCGTAATGTTATAGCACAGTGGTCGGCAACCACATTTTTGAACAAAGCCAAATGTCAACAATACAGCGATTAAAATATCTTTTGGGAGCCAAACATTTTTAACCTAATTTATATTGGCTCATTCTGTCTTATTAACATAATTAAAGCATTCCTAAGTCGACATTTGCTAAAATCTCAAGGGTCGAAAAATCTGCGTGTGGCTCGCGAGCCGCAGGTTGCCGACCACTGGTACAGCATATAACAATTTGAACAAACATGGGAGATCAGTTGGCGGGTCAATGTCCAGTCTCTGTTGGTCTTGTCCTGCCATCTAGTAACCAAAAGAAAAACCTGAAAATGATAGAGATTTAATAAATGGCTCAACACTTCTTTATTAACAATAACATGATATTTTTGTGGAGACTGTGTCAAGCCTCTCCAGTCTTCCTTATTTCTTAAGTTCATCTGTTAGCTGTTTCAATATAATAATAACTAGCTGGAACCCGTCGACTTCGACGGTCACTTTATTGACCGTAATGTTTCAAAAATCGCCGTATCATTATTTAAATGTATTTAAAGTTAAAACATCTAATATAATTTACAACATTTCACTTAAAAAAAAAAAAAAAAAAAGAAATTCGGAAAAATGGTTATAAATTGAAATACTATATATGACATCACTTTCTACAAAGTACTGTCAATGTGACGTCAAACTGACTCCAAATAAACCAGTTGCTATCTTTTATTTTCTGTTTCTTTTAATACTAAGGCTACATGTTAGCTGACCCGCCCGGCGTTGCCCGGACCCATGATAATAACCTTAATTGAACCTTAAATTTGTATCATTTTATATCTTTAACTTGATTTTGTTTGAATTTCTATTTTTAAATAAAGGCATCGCGAAAAAAATAATCAGCTGTAACAAAAAAATTACCTCGAACCGAACGAAACTCAGTCTTGTGACACCGGTGTCTGCGGCAGCACATACGTGAGCCGCTAATAACATAAAAAAAAAATTCCCAAAAATTAACCTGCAACCGAAAGAACCCGCCCGGTGTTGCCCGGGCCCATGATAATAACCTTAAATGCACCTTAAATTTGTATGGTTTTATATCTTTAACTCGATTTTGTTTGAATTTCTATTATTAAATGAAAACATCACAAATAATAATAATATTAATAATAATCATCTGTAACAAAAAAAATAAAAATACTTCAAACAGAACGGAACTCGGGTTCGTATCCCAGTGCCTGTGGCACGTATATGCAGGCCGCTATTAACATGAAAAAATTCTCAAAAATTAACCTTGAACCGAACGAATCTCTGACTCGTGATACCGCTGCCTGTGGCTGCGGCACCGTATAGCAGGCATGCTACGCACGCACTGCAAAATCCACTTTCCTCCAACAGGGAGCGCAGTATGTTGTATACGAACATCACCAATCACCTTGAATTTCCAAGACCTTTCAAATAAGGTGTCACATGGTGGTGTCAACTGCAAAATCCTTTAGTTGCACTTTCCAAAGCCAGGGGGCGGAGTTTGTTCTGTACGAACATCACCAACGGTGAGGAAATACCAAGACCTTTAAAATAAGATGTAACATGATACGGTCTACTACAAAATCACCTAGTTCCATTTTTCACCACCAGTGGGCGCACTATATTGTATACAAACATCCCCAATCAACATGAAATTTCAAGACCTCTATCACCAATCGCCTTGGATTTCCAGGACCTTTTAAATAAGGTGTCACATGGTTTTATCAACTGCCAAAGCCTTTAGTTGCACTTTCCACCGCCAGGGGGCGCACTGTGTTCTGTACGAACATCACCAACGGTCAGGAAATACCAAGACCTTTAAAATAAGATGTAACATGATAGAGTCTACAGCAAAATCACTTAGTTCCATTTTTCACCACCAGGGGTCGCACTATACTGTATACAAACATCCCCAATCGACATGAAATTTCAAGACCTTTAAAATGAGGTGCTACGTGTGTGGGTCTAGAGCGGATTTCCCTCTCAAACTAATTTCCCCCCTTTCCCCTCCCCTCCAAATCTACTTTCCCCCTTTTTTCCCCCTTTAAAATCGAAAATTCCAAATTTGCAGATATTGATTTTTTAGTATTCGACTTTAGTCTCCATATGTACAATTTCTTCATCGTGAAGTAATTTGAAGCTTTGTTAAGCTCGTAAACGTGTTTTTAACCCGAACGGGTTGGAAACGGTCCCACCCGTTTCCCCCGGAGAGGAAACGGTTTACCCCCGGGGGGGGGGGGAAACCGTTCGACTTTTTTTTATGTTTCTCTTTTCATAGCACATCTACAGACCAAGACCTTTTTTTAGACACCTCAATTAAATTTTTACACCAAGTAGTTATCTCAATATAGTGGAGACAGACAAAAACATGTTTCAAATTAATATATAGATAATTCGCTGATTTATAAACTATATTTTACTATTATATATTTATATTTCAGTATTCCATTTAGCATAAAATAAAGATTAAAAAATAAATAAATAAATAAATAAAAAGCCCAAAGCCTATTTTTGTTTTCTAAGTAAAACTAGATATAAAATTCTACACATAACAGAATTTAATTTAGCACGACTGGTCTTATTTTAATCTAGTCTTCCACATAATGGCTTGTAGTAACTATGTTTCATTCCCTAGCATCGGTTACTACTTGATGATGAATTAATGATATTTGCCGAAACGTCAGTGGAGGCCCTACATTGAGACTCAAAACGGTTTTGGGCTGTGTCTGTCTGTCTGTCCGTCTGTCTGTCTGTCTGTCGCGCGATAGCGGCCGCA
This sequence comes from Salticus scenicus, assembly GCA_963930645.1. Taxonomy (NCBI): domain Eukaryota; kingdom Metazoa; phylum Arthropoda; class Arachnida; order Araneae; family Salticidae; genus Salticus; species Salticus scenicus. The sequence goes on along the minus strand of CAWVNO010000951.1, from coordinate 4,899 downwards.
AAAATAGCGCTATTGACTTGAAATTTGGTACACATGTTCATGAGCCCCACGAAATCAGCTGTATAGTTTTTGGTATGTATTCCATTTGTAGTTCGTATACAGGACACGCCAAAGTTTTTCTTATCATTACGGCCTATGGGAGGAATTTGTATGTATCGCGATAGCGGCCGCAAAAATAGCGCTATTGACTTGAAATTTAGTATACATGTTCAGGAGCCCCACGAAATCACCTGTATAGTTTTTGGTATGTATTCCATTTGTAGTTCGTATACAGGGACACTGCAAAGTTTTTCTTATCATTACGGCCAATGGGAGGAATCTGTATGTATCGCGGTAGCGGCCGCAAAAATCAAGCTATTGACTTCCAATTTTCGACGAAACGTCAGTGGAGGCCCTCTGTTGAGACTCAAAAGGATTTTGGGTGCCGTCTGTCCGTCTGTATGTCTGTCTGTCGTGTGATAGCGGCCGCAAAAATCACGCTATTGACTTGAAATTTGGTACACATGTTCATGAGCCCCACGAAATCAGCTGTATAGTTTTTGGTATGTATTCCATTTGTAGTTCGTATACAGGGACACGCCAAAGTTTTTCTTATCATTACGACCTATGGGAAGAATTTGTATGTACCGCAATAGCGGCCCCAAAAATCACACTATTCACTGCAAATTTGGTACACATGTTCATGAGCTCAACAGAAATAACTGTATAGTGTTAGGCGTGTATTTCATTTGTCGTTCGTGTACAGGGACACGCCAAAGTGTTTCTTATCATTACGGTCTATGGGAAGAATTTGTATGTACCGCAATAGCGGCCGCAAAAATCCTTCGATTGACTTGCAAGTTGTCGCACACATTCCAGCTTTGCATATAAGTAGCTGTATAATTTTTATTGCTATATTGTTTATAAACTGTGTACAGGGACACGCCAAAATTCTTAACATTACGGCGTATGGGGTGAATTTCGTTTAAACGTATTTTAATACCATTACTTTGCAATCAAGAAAATGAAACTAGCTTACGTGAGTACGATGCTTAAACTTATGTTGTTTGAAGAAAATATGTGCTTTTAAGATTTCTAATTAATGTACAGGACCTTACAAAAGTGTTCTGACAATGTCACGGTGTCATCCAAACGATGTTAAATTTGGAACAATTATTAATTTTAAATGCAAAATAAGCTGAATAGTTTTTGCCGAAACGTCAGTGGAGGCCCTACATTGAGACTCAAAACGGTTTTGGGCTGTGTCTGTCTGTCGCGCGATAGCGGCCGCAAACATAGCGCTATTGACTTGAAATTTGGTACACATGTTCATGAGCCCCACGAAATCAGCTGTATAGTTTTTGGTATGTATTCCATTTATAGTTCGTATACAGGGACACGCCAAAGTTTTTCTTATCATTAGGGCCTATGGGAGGAATTTGTATGTATCGCAATAGCGGCCGCAAAAATCACGCTATTGACTTGCAATTTGGTACACATGTTCATGTGCCACACGGAATCAGCTGTATAGTTTTGGGTGTGTATTCCATTTGTAATTCGTGTACAGGGTCACGCCAAAGTTTTTCTTATCATTACGGCCTATGGGAGGAATTTGTATGTATCGCGATAGCGGCTCCAAAAATCACGCTATTGACTTGCAATTTGTTACACAAGTTCATGTGCCCCACGAAATCAGCTGTATAGTTTTGGGTGTGTATTCCATTTGTAATTCGTGTACAGGGACACGCCAAAATTTTTCTTATCATTACGGCCTATGGGAGGAATTTGTATGTACCGCGATAGCGGCCACAAAAATCACGCTATTGACTTGCAATTTGGTACGCATGTTCATGAGCCCAACGGAATCAGCTGTATAGTTTTAGGTGTGTATTCCATTTGCAGTTCGTGTACAGGGACACGCCAAAGATTTTCTATCATTACGACCTATGGGAAGAATCTGTATGTACAGCGATAGCCACCGCAAAAATCAAGCTATTGACTTCCAATTTTTGCCGAAACGTCAGTGGAAGCCCTCTGTTGAGACTCAAAAGGATTTTGGGTTCTGTCTGTCCGTCCGTCTGTCTGTCTGTCTGTCGTGCGATAGCGGCCGCAAAAATCACGCTATTGACTTGAAATTTTGTACACATGTTCATGATCCCCACGAAATTAACTGTATAGTTTTGGGTATGCATTCCATTTGTAGTTCGTATACAGGACACGCCAAAGTTTTTTTATCATTACGGCCTATGGGAAGAATTTGTATGTACCGCGATAGCGGCCCAAAAAAGAACGCTATTGACTTGCAATTTTGTACACATATTCATGAGCCCAACGGAATTAGCTGTATAGTGTTAGGTGTGTATTCCATTTGTTGTTCGTGTACAGGGACACGCCAAAATTTTTCTTATCCTTACGGCCTATGGGAAAAATTTGTATGTACCGCAATAGCAGCCGCAATAATCCTTCGATTGACTTGCAAATTGGCGCACACGTTCCAGCTTTGCATATAAGTAGCTGTATAATTTTTATTGCTATATTTTTTATAAACTGTGTACAGGGATACGCCAAAATTCTTAACATTACGGCGTATGGGGTGAATTTCGTTTAAACGCATTTTAATATCATTACTTTGCAATGAAGAAAATGAAACTAGAGTACGTGAGTAAGATGCTTATTAAACTTATGTTGTTTGAAGAAAATATGTGCTCTTAAGCTTTCTAATTGATGTACAGGACCTTACAAAAGTGTTCTGACAATGTCACTTAGTCATCCAAACGATGTTAAATTTGGAACAATTATTAATTTTAAACGCAAAATAAGCTGAATAGTTTTTACTGGTGTATACAATGTTTATGGTTCGTTTACAAAGACACACGAAAGAATTTCGTAACATTAGAGCCTATGGACAAATTTTTAATTTTAGAGCGCTCTTTAATGCGTTTATGCTGAATTGAACTTAATAAAGTTAACATACATTATAAAGATGCTTAAAATCATGTTTTCTCTTAAAAAAGGTTATGTATAGACTAAATAGTTTATGGGACCACACAAAATAATTCCGAGTATGTACTGTAATCATCCAAATGATGTCAAATTAGTTCGAAAAAGTAATGAGTTATAATTAATTTGGTTTATTCTTATTATTGGCGTTTATAATGACTGTGGCTACTTTTCCGGGATACATAAAGGAATTTCGTACTATTACGGCCTATAGTCGGTATTTCTTAAAAGTGTATTTTAACATGGTTACACCCCATCAAATATAATGAAATTTTATTAGAATTTTAAAAGCATGTTTTTCTGTTGAAAATTGTGGACAAAGAATTGATAATTAGTTTAATGAATACGCAAAATATTTCCGATATGCTATGTAATTTTTTTGTATGAAATTTGGTATTTATGAATTTCAGGGATATAATACAAGACCGTCGTTTATTAAGAATACATATTGTTGCGCACTTGGGGGTTCGTAAGTTGTCCGAGAATGAAAGGTGAAACTTGAAAAAATTCAGTGATTTATTTACAGAAAGTTCCAGAAAAATACAGGTCTATAAACCAAGTATCAGCTTCAATTCAACCAGTAAACATAGCTTAAACAACAGCCGTTAACAGCAAAACAACAGTACAAACTGTTTATCAATAACACATAAAGCAAGTCTCATTCAAAGAGGCTCAAAGCAAAGCAAGCATTTGACGAAACTGACACACATCTGAGATTGGCCGCCTTGGCTAAAAAAATGCTCCTTTTATACTATTCTATCGTACACAGACTGTTCTGGAAAATTATCGTATCTCATCAGCCAATGAGATTAGAGCTTCCGTATTTGGTATATCTCTAATAAGGATTTTCTCGCCAAGGTCGCCAAAAAAATAGCCAAGAAGGGACACAGTCGCCAAATTTGGCACCAAATCCATTTCTTCCCTTAAATGGTGCTTTTTAATGCGTTTTTAAAGGAAAATTAGGCTATTTTAACGCTAAAACGACTAGAAATGCAAAAAATTAGCATTTTACCGACTTACTAAGCCTCTTTGAAAAAATTTATACAAAAATAAATGCAATTATTTTCAATTCCGTAACACTTTATATGATATACAAATAGGTATACAAAGAGAGATACAGCGGGGGGTTGAGGGGGGCGGCAGCCCCCCTCAGGAATGTATCTGATTATGGTAATAAGTCAATCGAATCAATATATACTATTGTATAATAAGGAATAAATAAAAGTGACCTATTGAAAAATGTCTGGTGCAAATAGGACGTTGAGGCTCCTGATCTGCAGATCCACTAGTTACTATTCTTTCATTAAAATTTCTTTGGTATAACTTTAGCATAGCAGTCCCTTGGCGCCTGTTAAATTTTTGTCGTCATTTTAGAGATGAATTAAAATGGCTATCGCAATCGCGTAAGTATAGATCTTGGAGCAAAACATCAGAGCTACTTTGGTGCTAAATTTCAAATTTCTCTAAAGGTTCTACACTGAAGTTATTCCATTTCTTTAGCACAATTTTTCTCAATTTTATTTTAATTATTTTCAAAAAATGTTTGCATGTTCTTTTTTTTTTTTTTACTTTAAAAAGAAAGATAATTAGTCATTTATTTATTTATTTTTGGCTCATAAATAATAGAATCTTCTGATATATTGTTTTCATAATTTTAATAAATTTTTAATGCTCGAATTTATATCACAAAGTTTGTTTGCTTTCAGAAATTTCCATTTCTTTACTAAATATTCTTTAATTACATAAGTTTTTTCCGGCTTTTTCCATTTATTTTAATTTATTAGAAGTTGCCATCACTATTTTAGAAACTTTAACATTGTTATCAGCAATTTTTTAAATGTTAATTTAAAATGTTTTCAAATAAATTTCTTCGTTAACAAATGACGTCATGTCCTTCTAAAATTATAATAAATACATTTT
>CAWVNO010000950.1:0-16000 GCA_963930645.1 Salticus scenicus | reverse complement strand
GACAGACAGACAGACATTTTCTAAAAACTATTAATTCGTGTTCTCCATATCCCAAAACATGTAAATCCATCAAAAAGTGGACTTTGTGGACTCAAAAGTGGACGAATCCAATACTTTCTCTATATTACATATAGAAGAAAGTAAAAATTTTGGTAAAAATCGTTTAGTTTATACTTTCTTTGCCTTAAAAAATATTGAGATCACAAGTTCTTACAAGTTGAAATTTAAACATCCCAAATCAAAAATTGAAAATGGATTCCTAAGTCGTTACTATAGCGTAGACTTTTTTTTTTTTTTTTTTTTTTTTTTAAATAAATAAATAAATAAAATAATATATATATATATATATATATGTATATTTTTTTAATTTAAACGAGTTTTGAAAGAACCTAATATTAAAATCAAAAAAATTAATTTTCGATAAATAATAATTAATCCACTTTTATTAATGTAAATTACTTCATATTTTTTCATTAAAAGTAATTCAGTATGTATCTGTAAATCTTTTGAGAATTCATGTTCCGACATCAAACAACTTTCAAATATTTCTTTGATAAAAGCAAACTTAGAATACATAATGAAATTAAACTTAGTGAAATTAACTATTTATACTTAATTCCTTAACTATTAACTATACTGTTATAACTATTCACTAACTTTAATTAACTATTAATACTTAATGAAAGTAAACTTATAATGCATAATTCCTACGCAGATTGTTCAAGTGAAACCACTAGAGTTTATAGTGTTGTTTTTTGATGAACATCAATTGTTTTGTCTAATAATATTTTGTAAACGGATGACATTGCCACACCATTTATATTAATTAACTTATATAGGATGGATACAACTTCGGAAATATTAAAGCAGCACAATAATATATATATGTACATAGTATATGTATAAACACTGAATATAAATTATTACATTAATCATTATAATGACCAATTCTTTACAACGGAGATTTCTGTACTTTGCGTTTAGAAATCATTAATGATGAAAAATCACTATATCGGTCCGCTTATCGGCCTAAAAAGGTGTAGAAATCACAATAAGTATATTTGAAGACCCATCTTGTATTGAGTCAGAGGTTATTAATTCGACGGTCACTACGAGACCCTGCCACTTAGATAATTAAATCATCAATCAGTAAAACAGGGTTTCCCATATTTTCATTCAAACTACAAGATTTTTTATTTATTTATTTATTTATTTATTTATTTATTATTATTATTATTTTCTATGCAATCCAGATCCTTCCAATGAATTTCCGAAAAGACCGAATTTGGCTCTCCTCTGTATGGCAAAATTTTCCAGTTTGAACAACTACGCGTCAAAATCATTTTATTTACTTATTTTTAAAGGCGTCATTATTTTTTAAGGACTTAGTAAAAAATATCGCCTTCTTCCCCTTCCCTTAAAAAAAAAAAAAAAAAAAAAAAAAATCAAGAAAATGTAAATATACTTTGAACCTTGTTCTACAAATTAACTTATATAAAAATATCTTTATTGACTAATAATAATGTTCCCAAAGCTTTAATTTTTTCTACTCCATGAAGCGAATCACATTCATAAAATGACAAAATTATTTTTATATCTATATACAGGGTGATCAGTTTAAAAGAGTACCCGTGGGTTTTTCTTATAAACTTTAAATCTGACGGATGTGGCAACTATTTATAACATTGAAGTATGATTGTTTGAACCTTGTTTAAGTTTGTGAGACAATTTCTAACACTGTTGGACTGTTACAATTTTATTTATGATGTAAAACAGAAATGGAGACGCACAATTTCTTTAATCCTGTAATAATTTTATTTTTGAAAAACATAATTTAATTCAATTTTTTTACATTATCATTCCTCGCAGAAAATGCTGAAAATGTTTGCCACCATTTTGAATGAAAACATGATCACGTCACGTCGAAAAAGGCTTTTGACACACTTCGCAGAATTGTTGGTGTTATTCACGAGATTTCTTTAAAAGAGGGTTAATATTGCAAGTTTGAGAAAAAAAAAAAAAAAAAAAAAAAAATCCAAACAGCCGTTTTGAAAGGAATCCACTCGCAGTACCTGAAATGCAGCTATTTATACAGGGCGCCTATCAATTTTCTGAACTAACCAACTATATCATTCGAAAGGACATCTAATAGAATGTTTATATAGCAACTTTGAAGAAAATCGTTAGAGCCGTTTTTGAGATACGGACTTACGGCCCCACTTCCGGTTTCGGATGTCCCACTTCTGGGTTTTCAATTTTCACCAAAATTTGGAAAATTCATATGTACACCAGTTCTGACTTAATTCTAAAGTTTCGTAGCTGTATCTATATTAGTTTCGGAGGTATGATAGTCAGAAGATTCCCCACACTCATACACACACACACACTGACCAATTGTCAAAAACCACTTTTTTGGACTCGGGAGACCCTAAAACATGTAAATCAGGTGAAATCACGATATCGAATTTTTGGACCGAATACAATACTTCCATTACCTACGGTAGTCGGGTAATGGAAGTAAAAATAGTTTTTTGTACGTCACACCTAGGACAGCGTGACCAGCTGTCTTCGAAAAGTACATTCGCCCACAAAAAATTTGAATACGTTTGGGGACGCCAGTTATAAATTTATTAATGTTTTATTATAATAATTTATTATATGTATAATAAATAAGCTGAAATAAGTTCTTTCATGTACATCATACAGTCGGTAACAAAAGTGTCCGAACACTAGCAAAAATTCCTATGTAAAAAAAGTACACTTCATACGGTTCTGTTAAATAAATCCTTATCGAATCATGTACTTAGACTGACTAAGAACAGGATTCGACAAGGATTTATTTAACAAAACCATATGAAGTGTACATTTTTTACATAGGAATTTTTGCTAGTGTTCGGACATTTTTGTTACCGACTGTACATAAAAATTTCTAAAATTTCACAATTTAAGATGATTTATTTATTTTGTCCTTGAAATTCGAAAATGACGTCATATTTATCCAATATTCAATTTAAAAATATCTGGTGTGAAACAACCACACGCCTTCCATTACCCACTATTACACGTATTATATGAATTTTTTAGAGATAATCTTATCAGAAGACATAAAATTGACCTAAGAAAATAGAAACCTAAAATTTTTCCGGTAAGAGAAACTTGATATACGTGTAAAGACATTATAACAAAATTTACATAGCCAGTCAAAAAATAAGAAAAAAAAAAAAATGGTAGAAGTTTTTTTTTCTTTTTTCTTAAATACCAATTTCCGACATGTAACACTGACCTACCTAAGCAGGTTGACTGTTGATTTTCCTGTAATAATCACGTAATACATGAGAAAGGAGGGACATCTAAAACGGATTTACGTAACAATTTTCAAGCAAATCGTTAGATCCCTTTTTGAGGTAATAACATTTACCAAAACCTGGCATACTCAATTATTGACTAGAAAACAATAATTACACACAAAAGGATATTTAAAAGGGAGTTAATATGTCGAGTTTGAAAAATATCCGTACAGCCTTTTATAAAGGAACGCATCTGCGAGGCCTGAAATTGAGCTATTTATGTAGGACGCCTATAAATTTTCCTGAACTAACCAACAATATCATTCGAAAGGACATCTAATAGAGTGTTTATATAGCAACTTTGAAGAAAATCGGTGGAGCCGTTTTTGAGATACAAACTTACCGGTTTACTACTTACCGGACACTAGAAACTCTTCCGGTTTCTAGTGTCTCACTTCCGGTTTTCTAATTTTCACCAAAATTCGGAAAATTCATATGTATACCAAACCTGTCACAATTCTCAAGTTTCATAGTTCTATCTTTATTAGTTTTGGAGATATGATAGCCAGAAGATTCCCCACATACATACATACAAACATACAGTCGGTAACAAAAGTCTCCGAACACTAGCAAAAATTCCTATATAAAAAAAGTACACTTCATACAGTTTTGTTAAATAAATCCTTGTCGAATCCTGTTTTTAGACTGACTAAGAACAGGATTCGACAAGGATTTATTTAACAAAACTGTATAAAGTGTACTTTTTTTACATAGGAATTTTTGCTAGTGATAGGAGACTTTTGTTACCGACTGTACATACACGCACACTGAAAATTGCCAAAAACTACTTTTTTGGACTCAGGAGACCTTAAAACGTGTAAATCAGGTGAAAACACGATGTCAAATTTTTGGACCGAATACTATACTTCCATTACCTACGGCAGCAGGATAATGGAAGTAAAAACTGGTTCCCTTACCTAGGACGCTGTTTTTTTTTTTTTTTTTTTTTTTTTTTTTAATAATAATACAAACACAGAATACTTTTAAATTAATTTCATTCGACCAGAGTTAAAAACATATTTTTTTAGCCAGTTTTTCTCAAATTTAGTGAAATAAACACGATTTTATCTATATCTTGACAACGAGAATGCTTCTCATTGAATCATAATACAATTGTGCAATATTTTTCGATAAATACGGTTTAATAGATAATAATTTACCGTAGTTCAAATGATCTTTTTTTTTTAACAGCTATTTTTACTTTCTTCTATATGTAATATAGAGAAAGTATTGGATTCGCGAAAATTTTCGACCTCCGTTTTTTGACGGATCTACACGTTTTGGGATGTCCTGAACACGAATTGATAGTTTTTAAAAAATGTCTGTCTGTCTGTCTGTCTGTGTGTCTGTGTGTCTGTCTGTATCATTTTTTTGTGGACGCTGTATCTCACGAACATATGAATGAAATTTAACCAAACTTGGTATTTAGTTGCACCCTGACATGAACTGGTGCCCATTAGATTTGGGGATCAATAGCTCAACAGGTGGCGCTGTAATCGCATTTTATGCAAATTTTTAACATGGCAGCATAGGACAAAATTCCGTATAAATGGGCATAATGAGAGTTATTTTAAACTTGTGATTCTAAAATTAATTTGAATTATTGATGATAGTAGTAGTTAACTAGGAAAAAAAATTTGTGCATGGGGGGGGCATCGGTTCCCCCCTGGGGGGGAAGTACCCCCCCGGGGGGGTTAAATTTTGAAGATGGGTATCATTCGAAAGATCTCGTCAATACCTTTAAAACGAATGGTTGAACCATAAATCTGTGATAATTTAAAACAAAGTTATCGATTTTTTTTACTTTTAACAAAAAAAAAAAAAAAAAAAAATTCGATTTTTTTTTTTTTTTTTTTTTTTTTTTTTAAATTATTGTTAGTGATTGAATATGTATTAATTTTCACAAAAAAAAAAAAAAAAGAAGGAAAAAAAAATCTTTTTTTTTTTTTTTTTTTTTTTTTTTTTTTAATATTGTTACTGATTGAATATGTATAGGAAAATATAGAAGAAAGTCTTGTGGTGGCCACAACATACTAGTTTACTACGCAGACAACCCCTTTCCTTCCCCCCTTCCTGCTAATGCGAAGCATTTTAACATACCCGATAACATCTAGCGGCCACAATTTCGTGACTGATGCATTGCAAAAATTGGTATAAAATGTCAGTTTTAGTAGTATTATCCGAAAGTTACTTTACTTTAGTTAGAATAAAATTTTAATTCTTGATAAAGAAAGCAATAACATTTTGAACTTATATGTATCTGCGTAATAAAAAAGTGACCACAACTGTATTTGAGAAATCGGCGAAATTTGATTGGAATTTTACAAGGATACGAAAGCAGTTATTTAAAATTCTTTTAAAAATCGTAATTCCTTTACAAATATAAGAGATATCACACTCACAATTATAAATGAATAGAATTTGCAGTTTACATCATAGCCATACATGAAAGGGAGTGCCTTTATTCAAAATAAACCTTGAAGAATATTTCAAAGTTATTTCACAAAAAGCGATCGATTATCTCTGAAGAAAAGGTAGGAGAAGGTCTGGGAAAACGTTCAGTGGGATGCAACTTGCATGTAAATAAACATACAGCTATTTTTATCTCAGTTCCGGAAATTTATTTATCAACTAGACAGTGATGCAGCATTGATTTGCATAAATTTAGGTTTAATGTAAATTATTTTTGTTCTGTACTTTCTCGAAAGTTTAAAGTAATTCCCATAGTTTTTTCACGAAAAATATACTTACTTTAATTTCAGTCTCTAATTACTTTTAATCAAAGCTGCCATGAAAAAGAAAATTAACAATTATTGTTAAGGTCATTTTAGCCACAAATTTGAAAAAATGTTATCTCCCCCCCCCCCTCAAAATAATAATAATAATAATAATAATAATAAAACACTTCCAACAACAATCATTTAATACCATTTTAATTTACACACATACACACACACATGTATATATATATAACTTTTTTTTTAATAGCTTGTCTTGTATTCCTTTCTTCAAAACCATGAATATTACTCTAATTACACAAAAACATTAAATTTTAAATTATAAAAACTGCATTAAGTAAAGCAATCTAGTATATAACTCATACAATTTTCTCGCATCAAGCATTTTCACTAACGAAATAATAATTAACAGACTTGCACTTGTACATAAACTTTGAGTTACACGTGAAAGTTTTACACGATTTGATAATTTTTAGAAAATGTCTGTCTACTTGTATGCGTGTATGTATATGTAACAAAAATGTTCAGGATGCTGTATCTTAAAAAAACAATGGACAAAATTTAACCAAATTTGATATTTAGTTGGACCTTAACTTAAATTGGCGTTGGTTACATTTGGGAATCAATCGCTCAACAATATACATTTATGCAGTGTGTCCCAAAAATATAGATAAAAGAATAAAATACAATTCATGTAAAAATAAGAATGGGATGAATTTTTTCTTTTTTTAATACGTATAATTATACACACTATTTGAAGCACAAGTTAGGATTAATTTGTATTAGAAAACACAACAAATGCTGAATTTATTTAGAAAAACAGAAAACGGGATGTCCCATAATTTCAGACAATATTTTTTTTTATGAATTATATTTAAGGTTGAGGAACGCAGTTTGAAATGTTGGCATTTAATCGTGTTTCCATTACCTTTAATCACCTCAAATGAACGATTTTACTATGATTCAAAAAACATGCTACTGCCTTGCTTTTGGCTTCAAGGCAATTGTATGTGTTTTTCGCACCTGGAGAAGAAAGGCCACGTCCTTTCGAAACCGGTTGTGCTGTCTTCAATTTTATGGTGTGTGAAGAAGTTTTAAAGTTTAAATATTGAGTGTACGCCAGTTTTGAATTTAGTTTTGTGATTTGCCTCATTCTGTGAAGTGCTTGGTTGGTTGGTTGGGTTTTACGTCGCACTAGTGCTGCGCAGATGAGCAATTGGCGGCGGTCTGGGACACACCCCTAGAGGTGGTCCGGAGACATGCCATCACAATTTTGATCCTCCACGGAAGCGATGGCTCTCCCGCTTCGGTGAGCCCAGTGGTATAATTTTTGATGGGAACATGGAGGACATTGCGGCCACGACAGATTTTACGTGCACCATCCCCCATTAGTGTACACGACGGTCTTTGGCCGGCTCGAGTACCGAACCCGTAATCTTCCAATTACGAGGTCGGCACTCTACCGACTGGACTACCGCGGCCCGTTGGTTGGTTGGGATTTTCCTAATTTTTGACATTAAAAACCACGGTCGAACGGAGAAAAGAACATTTTTTCGACCAAAACTGGGGTCACGGTTACCAAGTTGGCAAAACGTCGAGCTGGTAATCAGAGTTCTTGAGCCGACCAAAGACCGTCATTTACATTAATGGTGTTGATGCACGTAAAATCCGTCGTATCGCCAATATCCCCATGCACTGTAAAAATAACATCTCTGGGGTTACCGAAGTGAGGGAGACTTCAGTAACCCCAGAAGTGGAAGATCCCGTGGAAGGTCAAAATTGCAACCATGGACCAACCATGGACGAACGAATAAAATAATATATTTTCGATCAAAAACTGGGGTCACGGTAATCTAGTTGGCAAAGCGTCGAGCTGGTAATCAAAAGATTGTGAGTCCACTACTCGAGACGGCCATATAGACCGTCATGTACTACATTAATGGTGCTGATGCATGCAAAATCCGTCGTATCTGGAATATCCTCTATGTTCCAAAAATATTATCTCTGGTGATACCGAAGTAAGGGAGATTTTTCCACCGCGGAAGATGAAAATTGTGATGTCATGTCTCGTACAGTCGGCAGCAAAAGTATCCGAGCACTAGCAATAATCTCTGTCTAAAAAAAGTACACTTAATATTGCTTTGTTAAAAAAATCCTTGTCGAGTTATGTTCTTAGTCAGTCTAAGGACATGATTCGACAAGGACTTATTCAACAAAACAGTTTTAAGTGTACATTTTGACATCGGAATTACTGGCTGGTGTTCGGATACAATCGGCAGCAAAATTATTGAAGCATTAGCAATAATTCCTATTTAAAAGATGTGCACCTAATACTGTTTTGTTGAGTAAATATTTGTCGAGTTATGATCTTAGTCTTATGCGGTTTATAAAAACGTAATTTGATGATAAAAATTAGCAAAAAAAAAAAACAAAAAAAAACAAGTGGATTGTTTTAAAAATTATGCTGCCGACTGTACCAACCCTGGGAAAGAATCCCAGACAGTCGTCAACTGTGTCTGCATAGCTCTAATGCGTCATTAAACCCAATCAGTCTTAACCACGACCGTAAACTAGCCGGTGTCAATTCAATAGTACGACGCATGATTCACGTTTCAAAAAACCATCTATCAAATACCTTTCACTTTTTTGAGACATAGCCATTTTTTAGATATAGCCGAGATATAGCCAAGGAAAGCGATATAATATAAATATCGGTGGGAGTGAGAAATATCCGTGGACTACTATAGCCTTGTCCAGTCGATGTTCAGTCTGTTTTGGGAGTTTCGATATACATTAGACTGCTTCATGAGCTTCTACTATGCGTGCTAAATGCCGTGACCTATGATGTAAGTTCTGGCATTTTTCTTTCATTAGGTTTAGATAGTTATCATTATCATATGTCTTTACATTAAAATGAGACTTTTCATTGGTTGATTTTGTATTAGAACATACATTTCTGCTCGATAGAATATACACTACATGCAGTACTGGAAAAAGCAGAAGTTCCATATGCAATTGTGATATCTGTGAATGGTGGATCTTTTGTCTTAAAAAGGGGGTAAAACCCTGTTTCTGGCGAGGGAGATGTTAAAAAAGACGTGAGATATCATCGTCGTCAATAATAAGTGTGTAAAGTTATTTTTACAGTGTTTTTCCAAATACTAATGGACGTCTAGGATGTTTTAACGCTTGTAATGCTCCCCCCCCTTTCTTCAAGGAATTTTCGCATATGGATCCCAAGGACTTGACTGACAGCAGAGACACGTTGTCTGCCTCAGCGAATGAATATTGATGATAGCTTGCTCTTTGTGTATTACCGACGCCATTGAACTTGATTTCACGCTACCTTTTATTTGTGCCGATGTCCAGCGAACTCATTAAGTGGGACGTCTTAATTGTGCCAAGCTCGCAGTCAAGAGACTGGCCCGGTAAAAGTTTTTAGGTGTGGTCCTGAATCCTGGGAACCTATGGGGTTCCTGAAAACATCAGAGGTGTTTGTTCCCTTCCATCTTCAGACCCAGGAGCACTGTAAACTAGGGTGACCATACGTCCTCGAAATTCGAGGACTGTCCCCGAATTTTCAGTTATTTCACTTTTTGTCCCCAAAAAAAATTATTTATTCGAGGACACGAAAAGTCCCCAAATTTCAATATTTGTATTTATTTGTCCTCGAAAATCATGGTGGTTTAAAAATTTTAAAAAATAGTTGGTTTTATGGAAAGAAACAACTAAACACATATAACCGCAGAGAGAAGAGAGAAACAACTAAACTCGTACCTGATTTGGCAAAAACGCGGTTTGCAATTGCATTGTGTTGTGTTTACGTTTGCAGCCAATGAACACGGATTTCCGTGCCAATGAATGAATGTTAATGTTTTGTTTAGTAAGTATTTAGATATCGCGATGTCGAAAAGAAAATGTTCATTCACAGACAGATTGCAAGAAAAGTATCCTTTTCTTAAAAAATCTACTGACGACCATAATGTGTTTTGTACTATTTGCAATTGTGAATTTTCAATCGGAAGCGGTGGAGATTCACATATAAAATCGCATATGAAATCAGCACGTCATAAAAGGCGATATAAAACCGTCGAAAGAACTGAAAAGGGAAAATTAAATTCTTTTTTAAATATCGGAGAGGAAAGGCAGAAAAAAGCAAGAAAAGTAGCACTTGCTGAAGGAAGTTTTGCTTTTCACAATGTAAAACATAACTTTAGCTTTAGATCAATGGATTGCACTTCTAGTATTTTGAAAAAAATTTATGATAAGTCATTTTCATGTGCAAGAACGGTAAAAATGTGCTTTACGGTCCTTCTTGGCGATTTTTTGGCGAGTTTTTTCCGAACTCGCCGAGTCTGCGCGGTGTTTTTTTTCTCTCCCGTCCTTTCCAAAATGGCGGACAGGAAGCACGGTTTCCCAGTTTTTATAACCGTTCCAAGAAGGCCGATTTACGCAATTTAAAGCGATTATGTAAACATAAAGCGTCAGAAATATCTTACAAATACTTGAGTAAAGAAAAATAGCAATTTAGCGTCAGAAATATCTTACAAATACTTGAGTAAAGAAAAATACAAATTTTTCCGGACTGGAAGCACGGTTTTCATACCCATCCTTTCGAAAAGGGCCGATTTACGTGCTTTAAAGCAATTATGTAAACATAAAGCGTCAGAATTATCTTACAAATACTTGAGTAAAGAAAAATACAAATTTTTCATAATTGTTATCAACTAAAACTAAGAAATATTACAAAACAAAAACAGCACAAATAACTTAATATACATAAATAAGCAATTAAATAAAAAAGAGTTTTTTTACTTACCCGTTTCATAATTCCAGTAAAAAGTAGCACTTTCGTCAGAAATATCCCCTCTGCATATTACGGTATAATCACGTACACCAACGACATAAACATGACTCTAAACACTAATCCAAAGCTTTTTTTTCATCATAAACATTCAATTGTAAAAAGTAGCACTTTCGTCGAAAATAGAAGTATCCCCTCTGCATATTACGATATAATCATGTACAACAACTACATAAACATCACTCTAAGCACTAATCCAAAGCTTTTTTTCAGCATAAACATTGAATTGTACAAAACCAATAAATGACAATTTTACATAAGAAAAACGACAACTGCGACACCAACCACATAATACACCACTTCAAACACTACTCAAAAGCTTTTTTTTTTAAGATACTCAATCTAAATATTCAATTTAACAAAACCAACAAATTACAATTTTACATAAGAAAAGCGACACATTGAAACAACGTTACTCTTGGAAAAACGAAGAAAATAATCTCTGGAGATTTCGATTTTATCATGTACACCAACCACATCAACACAATTTCAAACCGTCCTGAAACGCATTTCTTACGATATTCAACATAAATAATTTAAAATAAATCATAATTTTTCAGAAGAAAAACAACAAACACAAACACAATTACGAACGTGTGCCTGCTTGACACATGCAATGAAACGGCCTACTGTTGCCAAAATTCAAAAAACAAAAGAAACAAATCGAAAAACCAGACTCTTTCTGAAAGGACCAAAAAAAAAAAAAAAAAAGAAATCACTCAGACTTATCTTTAGTCTGAGGGGGATAAACTTTCTTTAATGCCTCCAAAAATAAATTATAAACATCATCCTTGAGAGAGTGGGCGTGACTTCTCCTCCACATGTACTCGAACAAATAGCTATCAAATTCACCAGCTACGTGGTTGGTGTTTTTTCGCAGTTGTCGTTTAATGCCGGACCATGTCCCCTCTATACTGTTCGTGTGCGCGCCCGTCTCGGGATTCTTAAAGTGCAGGCTGTGATTCACAGTGAGATGTTGGAAGCCTAACTCTTCCAACCCTCCATATGATTTCCAACAATCAGATATAATGGTGGATCCCGGACGGACAAACTCAATAATTGCACTTTCCAAGCTTTTTTTGGACCTATCTGCAACCTGTTTAAAAAAACATTTATTCGTCCCCCTTTCAACCCCACCTATCACCCACTGCCCCTCCACATACTTCCCTCTTCCATACTTCCTTTTGCCAAACTTACTCTCATCCACTTCCACTATAACTCCTTCACCGCCAATCACAACACTTTCTTCCATCACAGTCACCCAACAAACCTCACGACAAAACATATACCAATCAACCACTGCATGATCAAACACTCCTATCTCTTGCATAACCGACTCATTCGCCACTTTCAAGAACCAGTACCTTGTAATCAACATAATCTTACATAAACTCAAATGGCTGTGGCTGAACCACGAACCTTTCCTGACACTCCTCTTCACATCATGCGCATTCACTTTCCCTTGCTTTCTACATCGCCACTCATACCCATCCGTTAACTCCTTTCGCTCACTCAATCGCATTTTCTGACCACACGTGGGGCAAAGATAAAAGCTAGCAAGCAAACCACCTTTCATAAACCATTCAAGTATTTCTTTCTTACCTTGCATTTCCAACAGAAAATAAAACTTCGTTGTGCATTCATTCGTCTCTTTCAACACAGCAGATAGATCCATAGTAAGCAGAAAATATCCAACACAAACGGGAACCACAAACAAATACAGAAGTTTCACCCTTCACGGCACAAAACTTTCCAAGAAAAAGGCAGCAAAAAAAAATCTCCCAACAGCAAAACCATCAAAACAACCACTTAACATCAAAGAAACCGCTACAAAAACCATCAAGTTGGTTGGTTGTGTTTAACGTCGCACTAGTGCTGGGCAATTGGCGACGGTGTGGGACACAGCATCACAATTTTGATCCTTCATGGAAGGGATGGCTCTCCCGCTTAAAAAAAAAAAAACCATCAGAGAATACAACAATAACCTTAAATATAACCCAGATAAGCAGAGTGGATTTAACGTCACACTACTACTGCGTTATGGGCGATAATCTCGAGAGATACGCAAGTAATGTTGCATTTAACATCGCACTAGCACTACGCTTCGGCGACAATCTCGGAGATACGCCAGTAAGGTAGCATATAACTTCGCACTAGCACTCCTAAGTAACACAGACTGTTGGCCCAACTGCGATTTATTGTTAGTTCGTTGGGGAATGGTTATCGTTGGGGAAAGGGGTCAAAATAACAGTGGGCCAACAGCAAATAGTATTGTTGGCCCAACAGTCCTAAAATGCTCTTTTTTCAACTGCAAAATATAACAGTTAGCCTACAATGTGTTCACCAACAATGGGCCAACAGTTCGCCAACCAGGAACCAACCGTTCCATAGTTGGGCCAACTGTCACCCAACGGTTGGCTCAACCGAGGGCCGACGGCCAAAAACAACCGTTGGCCAACGAAGAAGGAATCGTAGGGCCAACCGTTTCCCAACCATTCCGTGTTACTTGGGACGCTTCGGCGACAATCTCGGAGATACGCCAGTAAGGTAGCATTTAACTTCGCACTAGCACTGCGCTTCGGTGACTTTTCGCAGCAATGAGTAATATGCAGGTTTGTACGGTCCGCGTATATGAAAACCAAAAAAAAATAAAAAAACACTGGATACTACACCCGCATTGTGCATGAATGTATAAAACATACGAAATTTTGTTTTGCAGCAATCAGTAAAATTGAAAAAATCCCTTTTTTTTGCTTCGTTACTCATGTCATAAAGCTTTTTCGCCGGCGGCGAAAAAGCTTTATGACATGAGTAACGAAGCAAAAAAAAGGGATTTTTTCAATTTTACTGATTGCTGCAAAACAAAATTTACTGCTTCATAAAGCTTTTTCGCCGGAGGGCCCTCCGCGTCCTCGGTGCCTCCCGCTTGCAGTGGACGCAGTCCACTGCAAGCGGGAGGCACCGAGGACGCGGAGGGCCCTCCGGCGAAAAAGCTTTATGATATGAGTAACGAAGCAAAAAAAAGGGATTTTTTCAATTTTACTGATTGCTGCAAAACAAAATTTACTGCTTCATAAAGCTTTTTCGCCGGAGGGCCCTCCGCGTCCTCGGTGCCTCCCGCTTGCAGTGGACTGCGTCCACTGCAAGCGGGAGGCACCGAGGACGCGGAGGGCCCTCCGGCGAAAAAGCTTTATGACATGAGTAACGAAGCATTCGTTTTGCAGGGAACAGTAATATGCACGTCTGTACGCTCCGCGTACATGAACCCCCCCTCCCCCCCAAAAAAACACTGCGCCCCCCCAAAAAAAACACTGCCCCCCCACAAAAAAAACACTGCCCCCCCCCCCCAAAAAAAAACACCGCTCCCTCCAAAAAAAAAAAACACTTCCCCCCCCACAAAAAAAAAAATCACTGCCGCCCCCACAAAAAAAAAAAAAATCACTGCCCCCCCCCCCAAAAAAAACAACAACAAAAAAAAAAAATCACTGCCCCCTCCCTCCCCCCCAAAAAAAAACACTGCCCCCCCAAAAAAACAACAACAAAAAAAAAAAAATCACTGCCCCCCACAAAAAAAAAAAAAAAATCACTGCCCCCCCCACAAAAAAAAAATCACTGCCCCCTCCCTCCCCCCCAAAAAAAAACACTGCCCCCCCCCAAAAACAACAACAACAAAAAAAAAAATCACTGCCCCCCCACAAAAAAAAAACACTGCCCCCCCCCAAAAAAAAACACTGCCCCCCCCACACAAAAAGAAAAAACCACTGCCCCCCCCACAAAAAAAAACACTGCCCCCCCACAAAAAAAAAAAAAAAATTCACTGCCCCCCCCCAAAAAAAACAACAACAAAAAAAAATCACTGCCCCCCCACAAAAAAAAAAACACTGCCCCCCCCCCCAAAAAAAAACACTCCCCCCCCCCCCCAAAAAAAAAAAAAAAAAAAAAAAAAAAAACTGCCCCTCCCCCCCACACACATACAAAAAAAAAAAAAAAAAAAAAAAAATTCACTGCCCCCCCCCCAAAAAAAAAAAACTGCCCCCCCCCCAAAAAAAAAACACTGCCCCCCCCCCCCACACACACACAAAAAAAAAAACAAAAAAAAAAAAAAAAAAAACCTGCCCCCCCACACACATACAAAAAAAAAAAAAAAATTTCACTGCCCCCCCCCCCCCCCCCAAAAAAAAAAAAAAAAAAACACTGCCCTCCCCACACACACACAAAAAAAAATTCACTGCCTCCCCCCCACACACACAAAAAAAAATCACTGCCTTAAAAGCACATTTTATCCAAATGATGTCCTCCGGACGAAATGTCGTTTTGCAGCGACCAGTAATATGCACGTATGTACGCGGAGCGTACATGAAAACCACAAACAAAATATCACTCTATACCTCAACCGCATTCTGCATGAATCTCTTAAACATACGAAATTTCGTTTCGCATCGATCAGTAAAGCGTACATAAAAACCAAAGAAATATCACTAAATACGTCTCACACAAACTCCATGAATCTTTAAAACGTAGGAAATTTACATTTTATCCAAATGATGTCCTCCGGACGAAATGTCGTTTTGCAGCGACCAGTAATATGCACGTATGTACGCGGAGCGTACATGAAAACCACAAACAAAATATCACTCTATACCTCACCCGCATTCTGCATGAATCTCTTAAACATACGAAATTTCGTTTCGCATCGATCAGTAAAG
Source organism: Salticus scenicus (assembly GCA_963930645.1). Lineage (NCBI taxonomy): Eukaryota > Metazoa > Arthropoda > Arachnida > Araneae > Salticidae > Salticus > Salticus scenicus. The sequence goes on along the minus strand of CAWVNO010000950.1, from coordinate 345 downwards.
CGTACATAAAAACCAAAGAAATATCACTAAATACGTCTCACACAAACTCCATGAATCTTTAAAACGTAGGAAATTTCGTTTCGCATCGATCAGTAACCCGTATATAAAAACCAAAAAAAAAAAAAATATTACTAAATACGTCTCACACAAACTCCATGAGTCTTTAAAATGCACGAAATTCGTTTGGCAACAATAACGTACGCGAAAATCATAGTTTCAAAACATCATGGGGAGGTTACCACATTTCAAACATCGATCGTTCAGCGGCGCATAAACACCGTGGTTACTAAGGTTGGCATCTTTATCCGCGAGTCGCCAAGAAGGACCGTAAAGCACATTCCAACC
>CAWVNO010000949.1:0-136696 GCA_963930645.1 Salticus scenicus | reverse complement strand
AGAGTCTAACTTTCGCAGTAAGTTTCAGAATCTGCGGAATATATTCTAGTTTCATAATAACCGCACCGGAAATTTTGCACGGTGAAACTTTGGGCCCGGGGGGCGTTTTTACGCGGACTTTCGGCAGCCGTCCTGCGCTCTCAAAATTTTTCTCGCAGTTTCACATGCCCATCTTCAAACGACGATTCCCAAGCAACTAAAAGAGTCTAACTATCGCAGTAAGTTTCAGAATCTGCGAAATGTATTCTAGTTTCATAATAACATCACCGGGAATTTTGCACGGTGAAACTTTAGGCCCGGGGGGCGTTTTTACGCGGACTTTCGGCAGCCGTTCTGCGCTCTCAAAATTTTTCTCGCAGTTTCACATGCCCATCTTCAAACGACGATTCCCAAGCAACTAAAAGAGTCTAACTATCGCAATAACTTTCAGAATCTGCGAAATGTATTCTAGTTTCATAATAACCGCACCGGAAATTTTGCACGGTGAAACTTTGGGCCCGGGGGGCGTTTTTACGCGGACTTTCGGCAGCCGTCCTGCACTCTCAAAATTTTTCTCGCAGTTTCACATGCCCATCTTCAAACGACGATTCCCAAGCAACTAAAAGAGTCTAACTATCGCAATAACTTTCAGAATCTGCGAAATGTATTCTAGTTTCATAATAACCGCACCGGAAATTTTGCACGGTGAAACTTTGGGCCCGGGGGGCGTTTTTACGCGGACTTTCGGCAGCCGTCCTGCGCTCTCAAAATTTTTCTCGCAGTTTCACATGCCCATCTTCAAACGACGATTCGCAAGCAACTAAAAGAGTCTAACTATCGCAGTAAGTTTCAGAATCTGCGGAATATATTTTAGTTTCATAATAACCGCACCGGAAATTTTGCACGGTGAAACTTTGGGCCCGGGGGGCGTTTTTACGCGGACTTTCGGCAGCCGTCCTGCGCTCTCAAAATTTTTTTCGCAGTTTCACATGCCCATCTTCAAACGACGATTCCCAAGCAACTAAAAGAGTCTAACTATCGCAGTAAGTTTCAGAATCTGCGGAATATATTCTAGTTTCATAATAACCGCACCGGAAATTTTGCACGGTGAAACTTTGGGCCCGGGGGGCGTTTTTACGCGGACTTTCGGCAGCCGTCCTGCGCTCTCAAAATTTTTCTCGCAGTTTCACATGCCCATCTTCAAACGACGATTCCCAAGCAACTAAAAGAGTCTAACTATCGCAGTAAGTTTCAGAATCTGCGAAATGTATTCTAGTTTCATAATAACATCACCGGGAATTTTGCACGGTGAAACTTTAGGCCCGGGGGGCGTTTTTACGCGGACTTTCGGCAGCCGTCCTGCGCTCTCAAAATTTTTCTCGCAGTTTCACATGCCCATCTTCAAACGACGATTCCCAAGCAACTAAAAGAGTCTAACTATCGCAATAACTTTCAGAATCTGCGAAATGTATTCTAGTTTCATAATAACCGCACCGGAAATTTTGCACGGTGAAACTTTGGGCCCGGGGGGCGTTTTTACGCGGACTTTCGGCAGCCGTCCTGCGCTCTCAAAATTTTTTTCGCAGTTTCACATGCCCATCTTCAAACGACGATTCCCAAGCAACTAAAAGAGTCTAACTATCGCAGTAAGTTTCAGAATCTGCGGAATATATTCTAGTTTCATAATAACCGCACCGGAAATTTTGCACGGTGAAACTTTGGGCCCGGGGGGCGTTTTTACGCGGACTTTCGGCAGCCGTCCTGCGCTCTCAAAATTTTTCTCGCAGTTTCACATGCCCATCTTCAAACGACGATTCCCAAGCAACTAAAAGAGTCTAACTATCGCAGTAAGTTTCAGAATCTGCGAAATGTATTCTAGTTTCATAATAACATCACCGGGAATTTTGCACGGTGAAACTTTAGGCCCGGGGGGCGTTTTTACGCGGACTTTCGGCAGCCGTCCTGCGCTCTCAAAATTTTTCTCGCAGTTTCACATGCCCATCTTCAAACGACGATTCCCAAGCAACTAAAAGAGTCTAACTATCGCAATAACTTTCAGAATCTGCGAAATGTATTCTAGTTTCATAATAACCGCACCGGAAATTTTGCACGGTGAAACTTTGGGCCCGGGGGGCGTTTTTACGCGGACTTTCGGCAGCCGTCCTGCGCTCTCAAAATTTTTCTCGCAGTTTCACATGCCCATCTTCAAACGACGATTCCCAAGCAACTAAAAGAGTCTAACTATCGCAGTAAGTTTCAGAATCTGCGGAATATATTCTAGTTTCATAATAACCGCACCGGAAATTTTGCACGGTGAAACTTTGGGCCCGGGGGGCGTTTTTACGCGGACTTTCGGCAGCCGTCCTGCGCTCTCAAAATTTTTTTCGCAGTTTCACATGCCCATCTTCAAACGACGATTCCCAAGCAACTAAAAGAGTCTAACTATCGCAGTAAGTTTCAGAATCTGCGGAATATATTCTAGTTTCATAATAACCGCACCGGAAATTTTGCACGGTGAAACTTTGGGCCCGGGGGGCGTTTTTACGCGGACTTTCGGCAGCCGTCCTGCGCTCTCAAAATTTTTCTCGCAGTTTCACATGCCTATCTTCAAACGACGATTCCCAAGCAACTAAAAGAGTCTAACTATCGCAGTAAGTTTCAGAATCTGCGAAATGTATTCTAGTTTCATAATAACATCACCGGGAATTTTGCACGGTGAAACTTTAGGCCCGGGGGGCGTTTTTACGCGGACTTTCGGCAGCCGTCCTGCGCTCTCAAAATTTTTCTCGCAGTTTCACATGCCCATCTTCAAACGACGATTCCCAAGCAACTAAAAGAGTCTAACTATCGCAATAACTTTCAGAATCTGCGAAATGTATTCTAGTTTCATAATAACCGCACCGGAAATTTTGCATGGTGAAACTTTGGGCCCGGGGGGCGTTTTTACGCGGACTTTCGGCAGCCGTCCTGCGCTCTCAAAATTTTTCTCGCAGTTTCACATGCCCATCTTCAAACGACGATTCCCAAGCAACTAAAAGAGTCTAACTATCGCAGTAAGTTTCAGAATCTGCGGAATATATTCTAGTTTCATAATAACCGCACCGGAAATTTTGCACGGTGAAACTTTGGGCCCGGGGGGCGTTTTTACGCGGACTTTCGGCAGCCGTCCTGCGCTCTCAAAATTTTTCTCGCAGTTTCACATGCCCATCTTCAAACGACGATTCCCAAGCAACTAAAAGAGTCTAACTATCGCAGTAAGTTTCAGAATCTGCGAAATGTATTCTAGTTTCATAATAACATCACCGGGAATTTTGCACGGTGAAACTTTAGGCCCGGGGGGCGTTTTTACGCGGACTTTCGGCAGCCGTCCTGCGCTCTCAAAATTTTTCTCGCAGTTTCACATGCCCATCTTCAAACGACGATTCCCAAGCAACTAAAAGAGTCTAACTATCGCAATAACTTTCAGAATCTGCGAAATGTATTCTAGTTTCATAATAACCGCACCGGAAATTTTGCACGGTGAAACTTTGGGCCCGGGGGGCGTTTTTACGCGGACTTTCGGCAGCCGTCCTGCGCTCTCAAAATTTTTCTCGCAGTTTCACATGCCCATCTTCAAACGACGATTCCCAAGCAACTAAAAGAGTCTAACTATCGCAGTAAGTTTCAGAATCTGCGGAATATATTCTAGTTTCATAATAACCGCACCGGAAATTTTGCACGGTGAAACTTTGGGCCCGGGGGGCGTTTTTACGCGGACTTTCGGCAGCCGTCCTGCGCTCTCAAAATTTTTCTCGCAGTTTCACATGCCCATCTTCAAACGACGATTCCCAAGCAACTAAAAGAGTCTAACTATCGCAGTAAGTTTCAGAATCTGCGAAATGTATTCTAGTTTCATAATAACATCACCGGGAATTTTGCACGGTGAAACTTTAGGCCCGGGGGGCGTTTTTACGCGGACTTTCGGCAGCCGTCCTGCGCTCTCAAAATTTTTCTCGCAGTTTCACATGCCCATCTTCAAACGACGATTCCCAAGCAACTAAAAGAGTCTAACTATCGCAATAACTTTCAGAATCTGCGAAATGTATTCTAGTTTCATAATAACCGCACCGGAAATTTTGCACGGTGAAACTTTGGGCCCGGGGGGCGTTTTTACGCGGACTTTCGGCAGCCGTCCTGCGCTCTCAAAATTTTTTTCGCAGTTTCACATGCCCATCTTCAAACGACGATTCCCAAGCAACTAAAAGAGTCTAACTATCGCAGTAAGTTTCAGAATCTGCGGAATATATTCTAGTTTCATAATAACCGCACCGGAAATTTTGCACGGTGAAACTTTGGGCCCGGGGGGCGTTTTTACGCGGACTTTCGGCAGCCGTCCTGCGCTCTCAAAATTTTTCTCGCAGTTTCACATGCCCATCTTCAAACGACGATTCCCAAGCAACTAAAAGAGTCTAACTATCGCAGTAAGTTTCAGAATCTGCGAAATGTATTCTAGTTTCATAATAACATCACCGGGAATTTTGCACGGTGAAACTTTAGGCCCGGGGGGCGTTTTTACGCGGACTTTCGGCAGCCGTCCTGCGCTCTCAAAATTTTTCTCGCAGTTTCACATGCCCATCTTCAAACGACGATTCCCAAGCAACTAAAAGAGTCTAACTATCGTATTAACTTTCAGAATCTGCGAAATGTATTCTAGTTTCATAATAACCGCACCGGAAATTTTGCACGGTGAAACTTTGGGCCCGGGGGGCGTTTTCACGCGGACTTTCGGCAGCCGTCCTGCGCTCTCAAAATTTTTCTCGCAGTTTCACATGCCCATCTTCAAACGACGATTCCCAAGCAACTAAAAGAGTCTAACTATCGCAGTAAGTTTCAGAATCTGCGGAATATATTCTAGTTTCATAATAACCGCACCGGAAATTTTGCACGGTGAAACTTTGGGCCCGGGGGGCGTTTTTACGCGGACTTTCGGCAGCCGTCCTGCGCTCTCAAAATTTTTCTCACAGTTTCACATGCCCATCTTCAAACGACGATTCCCAAGCAACTAAAAGAGTCTAACTATCGCAGTAAGTTTCAGAATCTGCGAAATGTATTCTAGTTTCATAATAACATCACCGGGAATTTTGCACGGTGAAACTTTAGGCCCGGGGGGCGTTTTTACGCGGACTTTCGGCAGCCGTCCTGCGCTCTCAAAATTTTTCTCGCAGTTTCACATGCCCATCTTCAAACGACGATTCCCAAGCAACTAAAAGAGTCTAACTATCGCAGTAAGTTTCAGAATCTGCGAAATGTATTCTAGTTTCATAATAACATCACCGGGAATTTTGCACGGTGAAACTTTAGGCCCGGGGGGCGTTTTTACGCGGACTTTCGGCAGCCGTCCTGCGCTCTCAAAATTTTTTTCGCAGTTTCACATGCCCATCTTCAAACGACGATTCCCAAGCAACTAAAAGAGTCTAACTATCGCAGTAAGTTTCAGAATCTGCGGAATATATTCTAGTTTCATAATAACCGCACCGGAAATTTTGCACGGTGAAACTTTGGGCCCGGGGGGCGTTTTTACGCGGACTTTCGGCAGCCGTCCTGCGCTCTCAAAATTTTTCTCGCAGTTTCACATGCCCATCTTCAAACGACGATTCCCAAGCAACTAAAAGAGTCTAACTATCGCAGTAAGTTTCAGAATCTGCGAAATGTATTCTAGTTTCATAATAACATCACCGGGAATTTTGCACGGTGAAACTTTAGGCCCGGGGGGCGTTTTTACGCGGACTTTCGGCAGCCGTCCTGCGCTCTCAAAATTTTTCTCGCAGTTTCACATGCCCATCTTCAAACGACGATTCCCAAGCAACTAAAAGAGTCTAACTATCGCAATAACTTTCAGAATCTGCGAAATGTATTCTAGTTTCATAATAACCGCACCGGAAATTTTGCACGGTGAAACTTTGGGCCCGGGGGGCGTTTTTACGCGGACTTTCGGCAGCCGTCCTGCGCTCTCAAAATTTTTCTCGCAGTTTCACATGCCCGTCTTCAAACGACGATTCCCAAGCAACTAAAAGAGTCTAACTATCGCAGTAAGTTTCAGAATCTGCGGAATATATTCTAGTTTCATAATAACCGCACCGGAAATTTTCCACGGTGAAACTTTGGGCCCGGGGGGCGTTTTTACGCGGACTTTCGGCAGCCGTCCTGCGCTCTCAAAATTTTTTTCGCAGTTTCACATGCCCATCTTCAAACGACGATTCCCAAGCAACTAAAAGAGTCTAACTATCGCAGTAAGTTTCAGAATCTGCGGAATATATTCTAGTTTCATAATAACCGCACCGGAAATTTTGCACGGTGAAACTTTGGGCCCGGGGGGCGTTTTTACGCGGACTTTCGGCAGCCGTCCTGCGCTCTCAAAATTTTTCTCGCAGTTTCACATGCCCATCTTCAAACGACGATTCCCAAGCAACTAAAAGAGTCTAACTATCGCAGTAAGTTTCAGAATCTGCGAAATGTATTCTAGTTTCATAATAACATCACCGGGAATTTTGCACGGTGAAACTTTAGGCCCGGGGGGCGTTTTTACGCGGACTTTCGGCAGCCGTCCTGCGCTCTCAAAATTTTTCTCGCAGTTTCACATGCCCATCTTCAAACGACGATTCCCAAGCAACTAAAAGAGTCTAACTATCGCAATAACTTTCAGAATCTGCGAAATGTATTCTAGTTTCATAATAACCGCACCGGAAATTTTGCACGGTGAAACTTTGGGCCCGGGGGGCGTTTTTACGCGGACTTTCGGCAGCCGTCCTGCGCTCTCAAAATTTTTCTCGCAGTTTCACATGCCCATCTTCAAACGACGATTCCCAAGCAACTAAAAGAGTCTAACTATCGCAATAACTTTCAGAATCTGCGAAATGTATTCTAGTTTCATAATAACCGCACCGGAAATTTTGCACGGTGAAACTTTGGGCCCGGGGGGCGTTTTTACGCGGACTTTCGGCAGCCGTCCTGCGCTCTCAAAATTTTTCTCGCAGTTTCACATGCCCATCTTCAAACGACGATTCCCAAGCAACTAAAAGAGTCTAACTTTCGCAGTAAGTTTCAGAATCTGCGGAATATATTCTAGTTTCATAATAACCGCACCGGAAATTTTGCACGGTGAAACTTTGGGCCCGGGGGGCGTTTTTACGCGGACTTTCGGCAGCCGTCCTGCGCTCTCAAAATTTTTCTCGCAGTTTCACATGCCCATCTTCAAACGACGATTCCCAAGCAACTAAAAGAGTCTAACTATCGCAGTAAGTTTCAGAATCTGCGAAATGTATTCTAGTTTCATAATAACATCACCGGGAATTTTGCACGGTGAAACTTTAGGCCCGGGGGGCGTTTTTACGCGGACTTTCGGCAGCCGTTCTGCGCTCTCAAAATTTTTCTCGCAGTTTCACATGCCCATCTTCAAACGACGATTCCCAAGCAACTAAAAGAGTCTAACTATCGCAATAACTTTCAGAATCTGCGAAATGTATTCTAGTTTCATAATAACCGCACCGGAAATTTTGCACGGTGAAACTTTGGGCCCGGGGGGCGTTTTTACGCGGACTTTCGGCAGCCGTCCTGCACTCTCAAAATTTTTCTCGCAGTTTCACATGCCCATCTTCAAACGACGATTCCCAAGCAACTAAAAGAGTCTAACTATCGCAATAACTTTCAGAATCTGCGAAATGTATTCTAGTTTCATAATAACCGCACCGGAAATTTTGCACGGTGAAACTTTGGGCCCGGGGGGCGTTTTTACGCGGACTTTCGGCAGCCGTCCTGCGCTCTCAAAATTTTTCTCGCAGTTTCACATGCCCATCTTCAAACGACGATTCGCAAGCAACTAAAAGAGTCTAACTATCGCAGTAAGTTTCAGAATCTGCGGAATATATTTTAGTTTCATAATAACCGCACCGGAAATTTTGCACGGTGAAACTTTGGGCCCGGGGGGCGTTTTTACGCGGACTTTCGGCAGCCGTCCTGCGCTCTCAAAATTTTTTTCGCAGTTTCACATGCCCATCTTCAAACGACGATTCCCAAGCAACTAAAAGAGTCTAACTATCGCAGTAAGTTTCAGAATCTGCGGAATATATTCTAGTTTCATAATAACCGCACCGGAAATTTTGCACGGTGAAACTTTGGGCCCGGGGGGCGTTTTTACGCGGACTTTCGGCAGCCGTCCTGCGCTCTCAAAATTTTTCTCGCAGTTTCACATGCCCATCTTCAAACGACGATTCCCAAGCAACTAAAAGAGTCTAACTATCGCAGTAAGTTTCAGAATCTGCGAAATGTATTCTAGTTTCATAATAACATCACCGGGAATTTTGCACGGTGAAACTTTAGGCCCGGGGGGCGTTTTTACGCGGACTTTCGGCAGCCGTCCTGCGCTCTCAAAATTTTTCTCGCAGTTTCACATGCCCATCTTCAAACGACGATTCCCAAGCAACTAAAAGAGTCTAACTATCGCAATAACTTTCAGAATCTGCGAAATGTATTCTAGTTTCATAATAACCGCACCGGAAATTTTGCACGGTGAAACTTTGGGCCCGGGGGGCGTTTTTACGCGGACTTTCGGCAGCCGTCCTGCGCTCTCAAAATTTTTTTCGCAGTTTCACATGCCCATCTTCAAACGACGATTCCCAAGCAACTAAAAGAGTCTAACTATCGCAGTAAGTTTCAGAATCTGCGGAATATATTCTAGTTTCATAATAACCGCACCGGAAATTTTGCACGGTGAAACTTTGGGCCCGGGGGGCGTTTTTACGCGGACTTTCGGCAGCCGTCCTGCGCTCTCAAAATTTTTCTCGCAGTTTCACATGCCCATCTTCAAACGACGATTCCCAAGCAACTAAAAGAGTCTAACTATCGCAGTAAGTTTCAGAATCTGCGAAATGTATTCTAGTTTCATAATAACATCACCGGGAATTTTGCACGGTGAAACTTTAGGCCCGGGGGGCGTTTTTACGCGGACTTTCGGCAGCCGTCCTGCGCTCTCAAAATTTTTCTCGCAGTTTCACATGCCCATCTTCAAACGACGATTCCCAAGCAACTAAAAGAGTCTAACTATCGCAATAACTTTCAGAATCTGCGAAATGTATTCTAGTTTCATAATAACCGCACCGGAAATTTTGCACGGTGAAACTTTGGGCCCGGGGGGCGTTTTTACGCGGACTTTCGGCAGCCGTCCTGCGCTCTCAAAATTTTTCTCGCAGTTTCACATGCCCATCTTCAAACGACGATTCCCAAGCAACTAAAAGAGTCTAACTATCGCAGTAAGTTTCAGAATCTGCGGAATATATTCTAGTTTCATAATAACCGCACCGGAAATTTTGCACGGTGAAACTTTGGGCCCGGGGGGCGTTTTTACGCGGACTTTCGGCAGCCGTCCTGCGCTCTCAAAATTTTTTTCGCAGTTTCACATGCCCATCTTCAAACGACGATTCCCAAGCAACTAAAAGAGTCTAACTATCGCAGTAAGTTTCAGAATCTGCGGAATATATTCTAGTTTCATAATAACCGCACCGGAAATTTTGCACGGTGAAACTTTGGGCCCGGGGGGCGTTTTTACGCGGACTTTCGGCAGCCGTCCTGCGCTCTCAAAATTTTTCTCGCAGTTTCACATGCCTATCTTCAAACGACGATTCCCAAGCAACTAAAAGAGTCTAACTATCGCAGTAAGTTTCAGAATCTGCGAAATGTATTCTAGTTTCATAATAACATCACCGGGAATTTTGCACGGTGAAACTTTAGGCCCGGGGGGCGTTTTTACGCGGACTTTCGGCAGCCGTCCTGCGCTCTCAAAATTTTTCTCGCAGTTTCACATGCCCATCTTCAAACGACGATTCCCAAGCAACTAAAAGAGTCTAACTATCGCAATAACTTTCAGAATCTGCGAAATGTATTCTAGTTTCATAATAACCGCACCGGAAATTTTGCATGGTGAAACTTTGGGCCCGGGGGGCGTTTTTACGCGGACTTTCGGCAGCCGTCCTGCGCTCTCAAAATTTTTCTCGCAGTTTCACATGCCCATCTTCAAACGACGATTCCCAAGCAACTAAAAGAGTCTAACTATCGCAGTAAGTTTCAGAATCTGCGGAATATATTCTAGTTTCATAATAACCGCACCGGAAATTTTGCACGGTGAAACTTTGGGCCCGGGGGGCGTTTTTACGCGGACTTTCGGCAGCCGTCCTGCGCTCTCAAAATTTTTCTCGCAGTTTCACATGCCCATCTTCAAACGACGATTCCCAAGCAACTAAAAGAGTCTAACTATCGCAGTAAGTTTCAGAATCTGCGAAATGTATTCTAGTTTCATAATAACATCACCGGGAATTTTGCACGGTGAAACTTTAGGCCCGGGGGGCGTTTTTACGCGGACTTTCGGCAGCCGTCCTGCGCTCTCAAAATTTTTCTCGCAGTTTCACATGCCCATCTTCAAACGACGATTCCCAAGCAACTAAAAGAGTCTAACTATCGCAATAACTTTCAGAATCTGCGAAATGTATTCTAGTTTCATAATAACCGCACCGGAAATTTTGCACGGTGAAACTTTGGGCCCGGGGGGCGTTTTTACGCGGACTTTCGGCAGCCGTCCTGCGCTCTCAAAATTTTTCTCGCAGTTTCACATGCCCATCTTCAAACGACGATTCCCAAGCAACTAAAAGAGTCTAACTATCGCAGTAAGTTTCAGAATCTGCGGAATATATTCTAGTTTCATAATAACCGCACCGGAAATTTTGCACGGTGAAACTTTGGGCCCGGGGGGCGTTTTTACGCGGACTTTCGGCAGCCGTCCTGCGCTCTCAAAATTTTTCTCGCAGTTTCACATGCCCATCTTCAAACGACGATTCCCAAGCAACTAAAAGAGTCTAACTATCGCAGTAAGTTTCAGAATCTGCGAAATGTATTCTAGTTTCATAATAACATCACCGGGAATTTTGCACGGTGAAACTTTAGGCCCGGGGGGCGTTTTTACGCGGACTTTCGGCAGCCGTCCTGCGCTCTCAAAATTTTTCTCGCAGTTTCACATGCCCATCTTCAAACGACGATTCCCAAGCAACTAAAAGAGTCTAACTATCGCAATAACTTTCAGAATCTGCGAAATGTATTCTAGTTTCATAATAACCGCACCGGAAATTTTGCACGGTGAAACTTTGGGCCCGGGGGGCGTTTTTACGCGGACTTTCGGCAGCCGTCCTGCGCTCTCAAAATTTTTTTCGCAGTTTCACATGCCCATCTTCAAACGACGATTCCCAAGCAACTAAAAGAGTCTAACTATCGCAGTAAGTTTCAGAATCTGCGGAATATATTCTAGTTTCATAATAACCGCACCGGAAATTTTGCACGGTGAAACTTTGGGCCCGGGGGGCGTTTTTACGCGGACTTTCGGCAGCCGTCCTGCGCTCTCAAAATTTTTCTCGCAGTTTCACATGCCCATCTTCAAACGACGATTCCCAAGCAACTAAAAGAGTCTAACTATCGCAGTAAGTTTCAGAATCTGCGAAATGTATTCTAGTTTCATAATAACATCACCGGGAATTTTGCACGGTGAAACTTTAGGCCCGGGGGGCGTTTTTACGCGGACTTTCGGCAGCCGTCCTGCGCTCTCAAAATTTTTCTCGCAGTTTCACATGCCCATCTTCAAACGACGATTCCCAAGCAACTAAAAGAGTCTAACTATCGTATTAACTTTCAGAATCTGCGAAATGTATTCTAGTTTCATAATAACCGCACCGGAAATTTTGCACGGTGAAACTTTGGGCCCGGGGGGCGTTTTCACGCGGACTTTCGGCAGCCGTCCTGCGCTCTCAAAATTTTTCTCGCAGTTTCACATGCCCATCTTCAAACGACGATTCCCAAGCAACTAAAAGAGTCTAACTATCGCAGTAAGTTTCAGAATCTGCGGAATATATTCTAGTTTCATAATAACCGCACCGGAAATTTTGCACGGTGAAACTTTGGGCCCGGGGGGCGTTTTTACGCGGACTTTCGGCAGCCGTCCTGCGCTCTCAAAATTTTTCTCACAGTTTCACATGCCCATCTTCAAACGACGATTCCCAAGCAACTAAAAGAGTCTAACTATCGCAGTAAGTTTCAGAATCTGCGAAATGTATTCTAGTTTCATAATAACATCACCGGGAATTTTGCACGGTGAAACTTTAGGCCCGGGGGGCGTTTTTACGCGGACTTTCGGCAGCCGTCCTGCGCTCTCAAAATTTTTCTCGCAGTTTCACATGCCCATCTTCAAACGACGATTCCCAAGCAACTAAAAGAGTCTAACTATCGCAATAACTTTCAGAATCTGCGAAATGTATTCTAGTTTCATAATAACCGCACCGGAAATTTTGCACGGTGAAACTTTGGGCCCGGGGGGCGTTTTTACGCGGACTTTCGGCAGCCGTCCTGCGCTCTCAAAATTTTTTTCGCAGTTTCACATGCCCATCTTCAAACGACGATTCCCAAGCAACTAAAAGAGTCTAACTATCGCAGTAAGTTTCAGAATCTGCGGAATATATTCTAGTTTCATAATAACCGCACCGGAAATTTTGCACGGTGAAACTTTGGGCCCGGGGGGCGTTTTTACGCGGACTTTCGGCAGCCGTCCTGCGCTCTCAAAATTTTTCTCGCAGTTTCACATGCCCATCTTCAAACGACGATTCCCAAGCAACTAAAAGAGTCTAACTATCGCAGTAAGTTTCAGAATCTGCGAAATGTATTCTAGTTTCATAATAACATCACCGGGAATTTTGCACGGTGAAACTTTAGGCCCGGGGGGCGTTTTTACGCGGACTTTCGGCAGCCGTCCTGCGCTCTCAAAATTTTTCTCGCAGTTTCACATGCCCATCTTCAAACGACTATTCCCAAGCAACTAAAAGAGTCTAACTATCGCAATAACTTTCAGAATCTGCGAAATGTATTCTAGTTTCATAATAACCGCACCGGAAATTTTGCACGGTGAAACTTTGGGCCCGGGGGGCGTTTTTACGCGGACTTTCGGCAGCCGTCCTGCGCTCTCAAAATTTTTCTCGCAGTTTCACATGCCCATCTTCAAACGACGATTCCCAAGCAACTAAAAGAGTCTAACTATCGCAGTAAGTTTCAGAATCTGCGGAATATATTCTAGTTTCATAATAACCGCACCGGAAATTTTGCACGGTGAAACTTTGGGCCCGGGGGGCGTTTTTACGCGGACTTTCGGCAGCCGTCCTGCGCTCTCAAAATTTTTCTCGCAGTTTCACATGCCCATCTTCAAACGACGATTCCCAAGCAACTAAAAGAGTCTAACTATCGCAGTAAGTTTCAGAATCTGCGAAATGTATTCTAGTTTCATAATAACATCACCGGGAATTTTGCACGGTGAAACTTTAGGCCCGGGGGGCGTTTTTACGCGGACTTTCGGCAGCCGTCCTGCGCTCTCAAAATGTTTCTCGCAGTTTCACATGCCCATCTTCAAACGACGATTCCCAAGCAACTAAAAGAGTCTAACTATCGCAATAACTTTCAGAATCTGCGAAATGTATTCTAGTTTCATAATAACCGCACCGGAAATTTTGCACGGTGAAACTTTGGGCCCGGGGGGCGTTTTTACGCGGACTTTCGGCAGCCGTCCTGCGCTCTCAAAATTTTTCTCGCAGTTTCACATGCCCATCTTCAAACGACGATTCCCAAGCAACTAAAAGAGTCTAACTATCGCAGTAAGTTTCAGAATCTGCGAAATGTATTCTAGTTTCATAATAACATCACCGGGAATTTTGCACGGTGAAACTTTAGGCCCGGGGGGCGTTTTTACGCAGACTTTCGGCAGCCGTCCTGCGCTCTCAAAATTTTTCTCGCAGTTTCACATGCCCATCTTCAAACGACGATTCCCAAGCAACTAAAAGAGTCTAACTATCGCATTAACTTTCAGAATCTGCGAAATGTATTCTAGTTTCATAATAACATCACCGGGAATTTTGCACGGTGAAACTTTAGGCCCGGGGGGCGTTTTTACGCAGACTTTCGGCAGCCGTCCTGCGCTCTCAAAATTTTTCTCGCAGTTTCACATGCCCATCTTCAAACGACGAGACCCAAGCAACTAAAAGAGTCTAACTATCGCAGTAAGTTTCAGAATCTGCGGAATATATTCTAGTTTCATAATAACCGCACCGGAAATTTTGCACGGTGAAACTTTGGGCCCGGGGGGCGTTTTTACGCGGACTTTCGGCAGCCGTCCTGCGCTCTCAAAATTTTTTTCGCAGTTTCACATGCCCATCTTCAAACGACGATTCCCAAGCAACTAAAAGAGTCTAACTATCGCAGTAAGTTTCAGAATCTGCGGAATATATTCTAGTTTCATAATAACCGCACCGGAAATTTTGCACGGTGAAACTTTGGGCCCGGGGGGCGTTTTTACGCGGACTTTCGGCAGCCGTCCTGCGCTCTCAAAATTTTTCTCGCAGTTTCACATGCCCATCTTCAAACGACGATTCCCAAGCAACTAAAAGAGTCTAACTATCGCAGTAAGTTTCAGAATCTGCGAAATGTATTCTAGTTTCATAATAACATCACCGGGAATTTTGCACGGTGAAACTTTAGGCCCGGGGGGCGTTTTTACGCGGACTTTCGGCAGCCGTCCTGCGCTCTCAAAATTTTTCTCGCAGTTTCACATGCCCATCTTCAAACGACGATTCCCAAGCAACTAAAAGAGTCTAACTATCGCAATAACTTTCAGAATCTGCGAAATGTATTCTAGTTTCATAATAACCGCACCGGAAATTTTGCACGGTGAAACTTTGGGCCCGGGGGGCGTTTTCACGCGGACTTTCGGCAGCCGTCCTGCGCTCTCAAAATTTTTCTCGCAGTTTCACATGCCCATCTTCAAACGACGATTCCCAAGCAACTAAAAGAGTCTAACTATCGCAGTAAGTTTCAGAATCTGCGGAATATATTCTAGTTTCATAATAACCGCACCGGAAATTTTGCACGGTGAAACTTTGGGCCCGGGGGGCGTTTTTACGCGGACTTTCGGCAGCCGTCCTGCGCTCTCAAAATTTTTCTCACAGTTTCACATGCCCATCTTCAAACGACGATTCCCAAGCAACTAAAAGAGTCTAACTATCGCAGTAAGTTTCAGAATCTGCGAAATGTATTCTAGTTTCATAATAACATCACCGGGAATTTTGCACGGTGAAACTTTAGGCCCGGGGGGCGTTTTTACGCGGACTTTCGGCAGCCGTCCTGCGCTCTCAAAATTTTTCTCGCAGTTTCACATGCCCATCTTCAAACGACGATTCCCAAGCAACTAAAAGAGTCTAACTATCGCAATAACTTTCAGAATCTGCGAAATGTATTCTAGTTTCATAATAACCGCACCGGAAATTTTGCACGGTGAAACTTTGGGCCCGGGGGGCGTTTTTACGCGGACTTTCGGCAGCCGTCCTGCGCTCTCAAAATTTTTTTCGCAGTTTCACATGCCCATCTTCAAACGACGATTCCCAAGCAACTAAAAGAGTCTAACTATCGCAGTAAGTTTCAGAATCTGCGGAATATATTCTAGTTTCATAATAACCGCACCGGAAATTTTGCACGGTGAAACTTTGGGCCCGGGGGGCGTTTTTACGCGGACTTTCGGCAGCCGTCCTGCGCTCTCAAAATTTTTCTCGCAGTTTCACATGCCCATCTTCAAACGACGATTCCCAAGCAACTAAAAGAGTCTAACTATCGCAGTAAGTTTCAGAATCTGCGAAATGTATTCTAGTTTCATAATAACATCACCGGGAATTTTGCACGGTGAAACTTTAGGCCCGGGGGGCGTTTTTACGCGGACTTTCGGCAGCCGTCCTGCGCTCTCAAAATTTTTCTCGCAGTTTCACATGCCCATCTTCAAACGACGATTCCCAAGCAACTAAAAGAGTCTAACTATCGCAATAACTTTCAGAATCTGCGAAATGTATTCTAGTTTCATAATAACCGCACCGGAAATTTTGCACGGTGAAACTTTGGGCCCGGGGGGCGTTTTTACGCGGACTTTCGGCAGCCGTCCTGCGCTCTCAAAATTTTTCTCGCAGTTTCACATGCCCATCTTCAAACGACGATTCCCAAGCAACTAAAAGAGTCTAACTATCGCAGTAAGTTTCAGAATCTGCGGAATATATTCTAGTTTCATAATAACCGCACCGGAAATTTTGCACGGTGAAACTTTGGGCCCGGGGGGCGTTTTTACGCGGACTTTCGGCAGCCGTCCTGCGCTCTCAAAATTTTTCTCGCAGTTTCACATGCCCATCTTCAAACGACGATTCCCAAGCAACTAAAAGAGTCTAACTATCGCAGTAAGTTTCAGAATCTGCGAAATGTATTCTAGTTTCATAATAACATCACCGGGAATTTTGCACGGTGAAACTTTAGGCCCGGGGGGCGTTTTTACGCGGACTTTCGGCAGCCGTCCTGCGCTCTCAAAATGTTTCTCGCAGTTTCACATGCCCATCTTCAAACGACGATTCCCAAGCAACTAAAAGAGTCTAACTATCGCAATAACTTTCAGAATCTGCGAAATGTATTCTAGTTTCATAATAACCGCACCGGAAATTTTGCACGGTGAAACTTTGGGCCCGGGGGGCGTTTTTACGCGGACTTTCGGCAGCCGTCCTGCGCTCTCAAAATTTTTCTCGCAGTTTCACATGCCCATCTTCAAACGACGATTCCCAAGCAACTAAAAGAGTCTAACTATCGCAGTAAGTTTCAGAATCTGCGAAATGTATTCTAGTTTCATAATAACATCACCGGGAATTTTGCACGGTGAAACTTTAGGCCCGGGGGGCGTTTTTACGCAGACTTTCGGCAGCCGTCCTGCGCTCTCAAAATTTTTCTCGCAGTTTCACATGCCCATCTTCAAACGACGATTCCCAAGCAACTAAAAGAGTCTAACTATCGCATTAACTTTCAGAATCTGCGAAATGTATTCTAGTTTCATAATAACATCACCGGGAATTTTGCACGGTGAAACTTTAGGCCCGGGGGGCGTTTTTACGCAGACTTTCGGCAGCCGTCCTGCGCTCTCAAAATTTTTCTCGCAGTTTCACATGCCCATCTTCAAACGACGAGACCCAAGCAACTAAAAGAGTCTAACTATCGCAGTAAGTTTCAGAATCTGCGGAATATATTCTAGTTTCATAATAACCGCACCGGAAATTTTGCACGGTGAAACTTTGGGCCCGGGGGGCGTTTTTACGCGGACTTTCGGCAGCCGTCCTGCGCTCTCAAAATTTTTTTCGCAGTTTCACATGCCCATCTTCAAACGACGATTCCCAAGCAACTAAAAGAGTCTAACTATCGCAGTAAGTTTCAGAATCTGCGGAATATATTCTAGTTTCATAATAACCGCACCGGAAATTTTGCACGGTGAAACTTTGGGCCCGGGGGGCGTTTTTACGCGGACTTTCGGCAGCCGTCCTGCGCTCTCAAAATTTTTCTCGCAGTTTCACATGCCCATCTTCAAACGACGATTCCCAAGCAACTAAAAGAGTCTAACTATCGCAGTAAGTTTCAGAATCTGCGAAATGTATTCTAGTTTCATAATAACATCACCGGGAATTTTGCACGGTGAAACTTTAGGCCCGGGGGGCGTTTTTACGCGGACTTTCGGCAGCCGTCCTGCGCTCTCAAAATTTTTCTCGCAGTTTCACATGCCCATCTCCGCAGATTCTGAAACTTACTGCGATAGTTAGACTCTTTTAGTTGCTTGGGAATCGTCGTTTGAAGATGGGCATGTGAAACTGCGAAAAAAATTTTGAGAGCGCAGGACGGCTGCCGAAAGTCCGCGTAAAAACGCCCCCCGGGCCCAAAGTTTCACCGTGCAAAATTTCCGGTGCGGTTATTATGAAACTAGAATATATTCCGCAGATTCTGAAACTTACTGCGATAGTTAGACTCTTTTAGTTGCTTGGGAATCGTCGTTTGAAGATGGGCATGTGAAACTGCGAGAAAAATTTTGAGAGCGCAGGACGGCTGCCGAAAGTCTGCGTAAAAACGCCCCCCGGGCCTAAAGTTTCACCGTGCAAAATTCCCGGTGATGTTATTATGAAACTAGAATACATTTCGCAGATTCTGAAAGTTATTGCGATAGTTAGACTCTTTTAGTTGCTTGGGAATCGTCGTTTGAAGATGGGCATGTGAAACTGCGAGAAAAATTTTGAGAGCGCAGGACGGCTGCCGAAAGTCCGCGTAAAAACGCCCCCCGGGCCTAAAGTTTCACCGTGCAAAATTCCCGGTGATGTTATTATGAAACTAGAATACATTTCGCAGATTCTGAAACTTACTGCGATAGTTAGACTCTTTTAGTTGCTTGGGAATCGTCGTTTGAAGATGGGCATGTGAAACTGCGAGAAAAATTTTGAGAGCGCAGGACGGCTGCCGAAAGTCCGCGTAAAAACGCCCCCCGGGCCCAAAGTTTCACCGTGCAAAATTTCCGGTGCGGTTATTATGAAACTAGAATATATTCCGCAGATTCTGAAACTTACTGCGATAGTTAGACTCTTTTAGTTGCTTGGGAATCGTCGTTTGAAGATGGGCATGTGAAACTGCGAAAAAAATTTTGAGAGCGCAGGACGGCTGCCGAAAGTCCGCGTAAAAACGCCCCCCGGGCCCAAAGTTTCACCGTGCAAAATTTCCGGTGCGGTTATTATGAAACTAGAATATATTCCGCAGATTCTGAAACTTACTGCGATAGTTAGACTCTTTTAGTTGCTTGGGAATCGTCGTTTGAAGATGGGCATGTGAAACTGCGAAAAAAATTTTGAGAGCGCAGGACGGCTGCCGAAAGTCCGCGTAAAAACGCCCCCCGGGCCCAAAGTTTCACCGTGCAAAATTTCCGGTGCGGTTATTATGAAACTAGAATACATTTCGCAGATTCTGAAAGTTATTGCGATAGTTAGACTCTTTTAGTTGCTTGGGAATCGTCGTTTGAAGATGGGCATGTGAAACTGCGAGAAAAATTTTGAGAGCGCAGGACGGCTGCCGAAAGTCCGCGTAAAAACGCCCCCCGGGCCTAAAGTTTCACCGTGCAAAATTCCCGGTGATGTTATTATGAAACTAGAATACATTTCGCAGATTCTGAAACTTACTGCGATAGTTAGACTCTTTTAGTTGCTTGGGAATCGTCGTTTGAAGATGGGCATGTGAAACTGCGAGAAAAATTTTGAGAGCGCAGGACGGCTGCCGAAAGTCCGCGTAAAAACGCCCCCCGGGCCCAAAGTTTCACCGTGCAAAATTTCCGGTGCGGTTATTATGAAACTAGAATATATTCCGCAGATTCTGAAACTTACTGCGATAGTTAGACTCTTTTAGTTGCTTGGGAATCGTCGTTTGAAGATGGGCATGTGAAACTGCGAGAAAAATTTTGAGAGCGCAGGACGGCTACCGAAAGTCCGCGTAAAAACGCCCCCCGGGCCCAAAGTTTCACCGTGCAAAATTTCCGGTGCGGTTATTATGAAACTAGAATACATTTCGCAGATTCTGAAAGTTATTGCGATAGTTAGACTCTTTTAGTTGCTTGGGAATCGTCGTTTGAAGATGGGCATGTGAAACTGCGAGAAAAATTTTGAGAGCGCAGGACGGCTGCCGAAAGTCCGCGTAAAAACGCCCCCCGGGCCTAAAGTTTCACCGTGCAAAATTCCCGGTGATGTTATTATGAAACTAGAATACATTTCGCAGATTCTGAAACTTACTGCGATAGTTAGACTCTTTTAGTTGCTTGGGAATCGTCGTTTGAAGATGGGCATGTGAAACTGCGAGAAAATTTTTGAGAGCGCAGGACGGCTGCCGAAAGTCCGCGTAAAAACGCCCCCCGGGCCCAAAGTTTCACCGTGCAAAATTTCCGGTGCGGTTATTATGAAACTAGAATATATTCCGCAGATTCTGAAACTTACTGCGATAGTTAGACTCTTTTAGTTGCTTGGGAATCGTCGTTTGAAGATGGGCATGTGAAACTGCGAAAAAAATTTTGAGAGCGCAGGACGGCTGCCGAAAGTCCGCGTAAAAACGCCCCCCGGGCCCAAAGTTTCACCGTGCAAAATTTCCGGTGCGGTTATTATGAAACTAGAATATATTCCGCAGATTCTGAAACTTACTGCGATAGTTAGACTCTTTTAGTTGCTTGGGAATCGTCGTTTGAAGATGGGCATGTGAAACTGCGAGAAAAATTTTGAGAGCGCAGGACGGCTGCCGAAAGTCTGCGTAAAAACGCCCCCCGGGCCTAAAGTTTCACCGTGCAAAATTCCCGGTGATGTTATTATGAAACTAGAATACATTTCGCAGATTCTGAAAGTTATTGCGATAGTTAGACTCTTTTAGTTGCTTGGGAATCGTCGTTTGAAGATGGGCATGTGAAACTGCGAGAAAAATTTTGAGAGCGCAGGACGGCTGCCGAAAGTCCGCGTAAAAACGCCCCCCGGGCCTAAAGTTTCACCGTGCAAAATTCCCGGTGATGTTATTATGAAACTAGAATACATTTCGCAGATTCTGAAACTTACTGCGATAGTTAGACTCTTTTAGTTGCTTGGGAATCGTCGTTTGAAGATGGGCATGTGAAACTGCGAGAAAAATTTTGAGAGCGCAGGACGGCTGCCGAAAGTCCGCGTAAAAACGCCCCCCGGGCCCAAAGTTTCACCGTGCAAAATTTCCGGTGCGGTTATTATGAAACTAGAATATATTCCGCAGATTCTGAAACTTACTGCGATAGTTAGACTCTTTTAGTTGCTTGGGAATCGTCGTTTGAAGATGGGCATGTGAAACTGCGAAAAAAATTTTGAGAGCGCAGGACGGCTGCCGAAAGTCCGCGTAAAAACGCCCCCCGGGCCCAAAGTTTCACCGTGCAAAATTTCCGGTGCGGTTATTATGAAACTAGAATATATTCCGCAGATTCTGAAACTTACTGCGATAGTTAGACTCTTTTAGTTGCTTGGGAATCGTCGTTTGAAGATGGGCATGTGAAACTGCGAAAAAAATTTTGAGAGCGCAGGACGGCTGCCGAAAGTCCGCGTAAAAACGCCCCCCGGGCCCAAAGTTTCACCGTGCAAAATTTCCGGTGCGGTTATTATGAAACTAGAATACATTTCGCAGATTCTGAAAGTTATTGCGATAGTTAGACTCTTTTAGTTGCTTGGGAATCGTCGTTTGAAGATGGGCATGTGAAACTGCGAGAAAAATTTTGAGAGCGCAGGACGGCTGCCGAAAGTCCGCGTAAAAACGCCCCCCGGGCCTAAAGTTTCACCGTGCAAAATTCCCGGTGATGTTATTATGAAACTAGAATACATTTCGCAGATTCTGAAACTTACTGCGATAGTTAGACTCTTTTAGTTGCTTGGGAATCGTCGTTTGAAGATGGGCATGTGAAACTGCGAGAAAAATTTTGAGAGCGCAGGACGGCTGCCGAAAGTCCGCGTAAAAACGCCCCCCGGGCCCAAAGTTTCACCGTGCAAAATTTCCGGTGCGGTTATTATGAAACTAGAATATATTCCGCAGATTCTGAAACTTACTGCGATAGTTAGACTCTTTTAGTTGCTTGGGAATCGTCGTTTGAAGATGGGCATGTGAAACTGCGAGAAAAATTTTGAGAGCGCAGGACGGCTACCGAAAGTCCGCGTAAAAACGCCCCCCGGGCCCAAAGTTTCACCGTGCAAAATTTCCGGTGCGGTTATTATGAAACTAGAATACATTTCGCAGATTCTGAAAGTTATTGCGATAGTTAGACTCTTTTAGTTGCTTGGGAATCGTCGTTTGAAGATGGGCATGTGAAACTGCGAGAAAAATTTTGAGAGCGCAGGACGGCTGCCGAAAGTCCGCGTAAAAACGCCCCCCGGGCCTAAAGTTTCACCGTGCAAAATTCCCGGTGATGTTATTATGAAACTAGAATACATTTCGCAGATTCTGAAACTTACTGCGATAGTTAGACTCTTTTAGTTGCTTGGGAATCGTCGTTTGAAGATGGGCATGTGAAACTGCGAGAAAAATTTTGAGAGCGCAGGACGGCTGCCGAAAGTCCGCGTAAAAACGCCCCCCGGGCCCAAAGTTTCACCGTGCAAAATTTCCGGTGCGGTTATTATGAAACTAGAATATATTCCGCAGATTCTGAAACTTACTGCGATAGTTAGACTCTTTTAGTTGCTTGGGAATCGTCGTTTGAAGATGGGCATGTGAAACTGCGAAAAAAATTTTGAGAGCGCAGGACGGCTGCCGAAAGTCCGCGTAAAAACGCCCCCCGGGCCCAAAGTTTCACCGTGCAAAATTTCCGGTGCGGTTATTATGAAACTAGAATATATTCCGCAGATTCTGAAACTTACTGCGATAGTTAGACTCTTTTAGTTGCTTGGGAATCGTCGTTTGAAGATGGGCATGTGAAACTGCGAGAAAAATTTTGAGAGCGCAGGACGGCTGCCGAAAGTCTGCGTAAAAACGCCCCCCGGGCCTAAAGTTTCACCGTGCAAAATTCCCGGTGATGTTAATATGAAACTAGAATACATTTCGCAGATTCTGAAAGTTATTGCGATAGTTAGACTCTTTTAGTTGCTTGGGAATCGTCGTTTGAAGATGGGCATGTGAAACTGCGAGAAAAATTTTGAGAGCGCAGGACGGCTGCCGAAAGTCCGCGTAAAAACGCCCCCCGGGCCTAAAGTTTCACCGTGCAAAATTCCCGGTGATGTTATTATGAAACTAGAATACATTTCGCAGATTCTGAAACTTACTGCGATAGTTAGACTCTTTTAGTTGCTTGGGAATCGTCGTTTGAAGATGGGCATGTGAAACTGCGAGAAAAATTTTGAGAGCGCAGGACGGCTGCCGAAAGTCCGCGTAAAAACGCCCCCCGGGCCTAAAGTTTCACCGTGCAAAATTCCCGGTGATGTTATTATGAAACTAGAATACATTTCGCAGATTCTGAAACTTACTGCGATAGTTAGACTCTTTTAGTTGCTTGGGAATCGTCGTTTGAAGATGGGCATGTGAAACTGCGAGAAAAATTTTGAGAGCGCAGGACGGCTGCCGAAAGTCCGCGTAAAAACGCCCCCCGGGCCCAAAGTTTCACCGTGCAAAATTTCCGGTGCGGTTATTATGAAACTAGAATATATTCCGCAGATTCTGAAACTTACTCAGATAGTTAGACTCTTTTAGTTGCTTGGGAATCGTCGTTTGAAGATGGGCATGTGAAACTGCGAGAAAAATTTTGAGAGCGCAGGACGGCTGCCGAAAGTCCGCGTAAAAACGCCCCCCGGGCCCAAAGTTTCACCGTGCAAAATTTCCGGTGCGGTTATTATGAAACTAGAATACATTTCGCAGATTCTGAAAGTTATTGCGATAGTTAGACTCTTTTAGTTGCTTGGGAATCGTCGTTTGAAGATGGGCATGTGAAACTGCGAGAAAAATTTTGAGAGCGCAGGACGGCTGCCGAAAGTCCGCGTAAAAACGCCCCCCGGGCCTAAAGTTTCACCGTGCAAAATTCCCGGTGATGTTATTATGAAACTAGAATACATTTCGCAGATTCTGAAACTTACTGCGATAGTTAGACTCTTTTAGTTGCTTGGGAATCGTCGTTTGAAGATGGGCATGTGAAACTGCGAGAAAAATTTTGAGAGCGCAGGACGGCTGCCGAAAGTCCGCGTAAAAACGCCCCCCGGGCCCAAAGTTTCACCGTGCAAAATTTCCGGTGCGGTTATTATGAAACTAGAATATATTCCGCAGATTCTGAAACTTACTGCGATAGTTAGACTCTTTTAGTTGCTTGGGAATCGTCGTTTGAAGATGGGCATGTGAAACTGCGAAAAAAATTTTGAGAGCGCAGGACGGCTGCCGAAAGTCCGCGTAAAAACGCCCCCCGGGCCCAAAGTTTCACCGTGCAAAATTTCCGGTGCGGTTATTATGAAACTAGAATATATTCCGCAGATTCTGAAACTTACTGCGATAGTTAGACTCTTTTAGTTGCTTGGGAATCGTCGTTTGAAGATGGGCATGTGAAACTGCGAGAAAAATTTTGAGAGCGCAGGACGGCTGCCGAAAGTCTGCGTAAAAACGCCCCCCGGGCCTAAAGTTTCACCGTGCAAAATTCCCGGTGATGTTATTATGAAACTAGAATACATTTCGCAGATTCTGAAAGTTATTGCGATAGTTAGACTCTTTTAGTTGCTTGGGAATCGTCGTTTGAAGATGGGCATGTGAAACTGCGAGAAAAATTTTGAGAGCGCAGGACGGCTGCCGAAAGTCCGCGTAAAAACGCCCCCCGGGCCTAAAGTTTCACCGTGCAAAATTCCCGGTGATGTTATTATGAAACTAGAATACATTTCGCAGATTCTGAAACTTACTGCGATAGTTAGACTCTTTTAGTTGCTTGGGAATCGTCGTTTGAAGATGGGCATGTGAAACTGCGAGAAAAATTTTGAGAGCGCAGGACGGCTGCCGAAAGTCCGCGTAAAAACGCCCCCCGGGCCTAAAGTTTCACCGTGCAAAATTCCCGGTGATGTTATTATGAAACTAGAATACATTTCGCAGATTCTGAAACTTACTGCGATAGTTAGACTCTTTTAGTTGCTTGGGAATCGTCGTTTGAAGATGGGCATGTGAAACTGCGAGAAAAATTTTGAGAGCGCAGGACGGCTGCCGAAAGTCCGCGTAAAAACGCCCCCCGGGCCCAAAGTTTCACCGTGCAAAATTTCCGGTGCGGTTATTATGAAACTAGAATATATTCCGCAGATTCTGAAACTTACTCAGATAGTTAGACTCTTTTAGTTGCTTGGGAATCGTCGTTTGAAGATGGGCATGTGAAACTGCGAGAAAAATTTTGAGAGCGCAGGACGGCTGCCGAAAGTCCGCGTAAAAACGCCCCCCGGGCCCAAAGTTTCACCGTGCAAAATTTCCGGTGCGGTTATTATGAAACTAGAATACATTTCGCAGATTCTGAAAGTTATTGCGATAGTTAGACTCTTTTAGTTGCTTGGGAATCGTCGTTTGAAGATGGGCATGTGAAACTGCGAGAAAAATTTTGAGAGCGCAGGACGGCTGCCGAAAGTCCGCGTAAAAACGCCCCCCGGACCTAAAGTTTCACCGTGCAAAATTCCCGGTGATGTTATTATGAAACTAGAATACATTTCGCAGATTCTGAAACTTACTGCGATAGTTAGACTCTTTTAGTTGCTTGGGAATCGTCGTTTGAAGATGGGCATGTGAAACTGCGAGAAAAATTTTGAGAGCGCAGGACGGCTGCCGAAAGTCCGCGTAAAAACGCCCCCCGGGCCCAAAGTTTCACCGTGCAAAATTTCCGATGCGGTTATTATGAAACTAGAATATATTCCGCAGATTCTGAAACTTACTGCGATAGTTAGACTCTTTTAGTTGCTTGGGAATCGTCGTTTGAAGATGGGCATGTGAAACTGCGAAAAAAATTTTGAGAGCGCAGGACGGCTGCCGAAAGTCCGCGTAAAAACGCCCCCCGGGCCCAAAGTTTCACCGTGCAAAATGTCCGGTGCGGTTATTATGAAACTAGAATACATTTCGCAGATTCTGAAAGTTATTGCGATAGTTAGACTCTTTTAGTTGCTTGGGAATCGTCGTTTGAAGATGGGCATGTGAAACTGCGAGAAAAATTTTGAGAGCGCAGGACGGCTGCCGAAAGTCCGCGTAAAAACGCCCCCCGGGCCTAAAGTTTCACCGTGCAAAATTCCCGGTGATGTTATTATGAAACTAGAATACATTTCGCAGATTCTGAAACTTACTGCGATAGTTAGACTCTTTTAGTTGCTTGGGAATCGTCGTTTGAAGATGGGCATGTGAAACTGCGAGAAAAATTTTGAGAGCGCAGGACGGCTGCCGAAAGTCCGCGTAAAAACGCCCCCCGGGCCCAAAGTTTCACCGTGCAAAATTTCCGGTGCGGTTATTATGAAACTAGAATATATTCCGCAGATTCTGAAACTTACTGCGATAGTTAGACTCTTTTAGTTGCTTGGGAATCGTCGTTTGAAGATGGGCATGTGAAACTGCGAAAAAAATTTTGAGAGCGCAGGACGGCTGCCGAAAGTCCGCGTAAAAACGCCCCCCGGGCCCAAAGTTTCACCGTGCAAAATTTCCGGTGCGGTTATTATGAAACTAGACTACATTTCGCAGATTCGGAAAGTTATTGCGATAGTTAGACTCTTTTAGTTGCTTGGGAATCGTCGTTTGAAGATGGGCATGTGAAACTGCGAGAAAAATTTTGAGAGCGCAGGACGGCTGCCGAAAGTCCGCGTAAAAACGCCCCCCGGGCCTAAAGTTTCACCGTGCAAAATTCCCGGTGATGTTATTATGAAACTAGAATACATTTCGCAGATTCTGAAACTTACTGCGATAGTTAGACTCTTTTAGTTGCTTCGGAATCGTCGTTTGAAGATGGGCATGTGAAACTGCGAGAAAAATTTTGAGAGCGCAGGACGGCTGCCGAAAGTCCGCGTAAAAACGCCCCCCGGGCCTAAAGTTTCACCGTGCAAAATTCCCGGTGATGTTATTATGAAACTAGAATACATTTCGCAGATTCTGAAACTTACTGCGATAGTTAGACTCTTTTAGTTGCTTGGGAATCGTCGTTTGAAGATGGGCATGTGAAACTGCGAGAAAAATTTTGAGAGCGCAGGACGGCTGCCGAAAGTCCGCGTAAAAACGCCCCCCGGGCCCAAAGTTTCACCGTGCAAAATTTCCGGTGCGGTTATTATGAAACTAGAATATATTCCGCAGATTCTGAAACTTACTGCGATAGTTAGACTCTTTTAGTTGCTTGGGAATCGTCGTTTGAAGATGGGCATGTGAAACTGCGAAAAAAATTTTGAGAGCGCAGGACGGCTGCCGAAAGTCCGCGTAAAAACGCCCCCCGGGCCCAAAGTTTCACCGTGCAAAATTTCCGGTGCGGTTATTATGAAACTAGACTACATTTCGCAGATTCGGAAAGTTATTGCGATAGTTAGACTCTTTTAGTTGCTTGGGAATCGTCGTTTGAAGATGGGCATGTGAAACTGCGAGAAAAATTTTGAGAGCGCAGGACGGCTGCCGAAAGTCCGCGTAAAAACGCCCCCCGGGCCTAAAGTTTCACCGTGCAAAATTCCCGGTGATGTTATTATGAAACTAGAATACATTTCGCAGATTCTGAAACTTACTGCGATAGTTAGACTCTTTTAGTTGCTTGGGAATCGTCGTTTGAAGATGGGCATGTTAAACTGCGAGAAAAATTTTGAGAGCGCAGGACGGCTGCCGAAAGTCCGCGTAAAAACGCCCCCCGGGCCCAAAGTTTCACCGTGCAAAATTTCCGGTGCGGTTATTATGAAACTAGAATATATTCCGCAGATTCTGAAACTTACTGCGATAGTTAGACTCTTTTAGTTGCTTGGGAATCGTCGTTTGAAGATGGGCATGTGAAACTGCGAGAAAAATTTTGAGAGCGCAGGACGGCTGCCGAAAGTCCGCGTAAAAACGCCCCCCGGGCCAAAGTTTCACCGTGCAAAATTTCCGGTGCGGTTATTATGAAACTAGAATATATTCCGCAGATTCTGAAACTTACTGCGATAGTTAGACTCTTTTAGTTGCTTGGGAATCGTCGTTTGAAGATGGGCATGTGAAACTGCGAAAAAAATTTTGAGAGCGCAGGACGGCTGCCGAAAGTCCGCGTAAAAACGCCCCCCGGGCCCAAAGTTTCACCGTGCAAAATTTCCGGTGCGGTTATTATGAAACTAGAATACATTTCGCAGATTCTGAAAGTTATTGCGATAGTTAGACTCTTTTAGTTGCTTGGGAATCGTCGTTTGAAGATGGGCATGTGAAACTGCGAGAAAAATTTTGAGAGCGCAGGACGGCTGCCGAAAGTCCGCGTAAAAACGCCCCCCGGGCCTAAAGTTTCACCGTGCAAAATTCCCGGTGATGTTATTATGATACTAGAATACATTTCGCAGATTCTGAAACTTACTGCGATAGTTAGACTCTTTTAGTTGCTTGGGAATCGTCGTTTGAAGATGGGCATGTGAAACTGCGAGAAAAATTTTGAGAGCGCAGGACGGCTGCCGAAAGTCCGCGTAAAAACGCCCCCCGGGCCCAAAGTTTCACCGTGCAAAATTTCCGGTGCGGTTATTATGAAACTAGAATATATTCCGCAGATTCGGAAACTTACTGCGATAGTTAGACTCTTTTAGTTGCTTGGGAATCGTCGTTTGAAGATGGGCATGTGAAACTGCGAGAAAAATTTTGAGAGCGCAGGACGGCTGCCGAAAGTCCGCGTAAAAACGCCCCCCGGGCCCAAAGTTTCACCGTGCAAAATTTCCGGTGCGGTTATTATGAAACTAGAATACATTTCGCAGATTCTGAAAGTTATTGCGATAGTTAGACTCTTTTAGTTGCTTGGGAATCGTCGTTTGAAGATGGGCATGTGAAACTGCGAGAAAAATTTTGAGAGCGCAGGACGGCTGCCGAAAGTCCGCGTAAAAACGCCCCCCGGGCCTAAAGTTTCACCGTGCAAAATTCCCGGTGATGTTATTATGAAACTAGAATACATTTCGCAGATTCTGAAACTTACTGCGATAGTTAGACTCTTTTAGTTGCTTGGGAATCGTCGTTTGAAGATGGGCATGTGAAACTGCGAGAAAAATTTTGAGAGCGCAGGACGGCTGCCGAAAGTCCGCGTAAAAACGCCCCCCGGGCCCAAAGTTTCACCGTGCAAAATTTCCGGTGCGGTTATTATGAAACTAGAATATATTCCGCAGATTCTGAAACTTACTGCGATAGTTAGACTCTTTTAGTTGCTTGGGAATCGTCGTTTGAAGATGGGCATGTGAAACTGCGAAAAAAATTTTGAGAGCGCAGGACGGCTGCCGAAAGTCCGCGTAAAAACGCCCCCCGGGCCCAAAGTTTCACCGTGCAAAATTTCCGGTGCGGTTATTATGAAACTAGAATATATTCCGCAGATTCTGAAACTTACTGCGATAGTTAGACTCTTTTAGTTGCTTGGGAATCGTCGTTTGAAGATGGGCATGTGAAACTGCGAGAAAAATTTTGAGAGCGCAGGACGGCTGCCGAAAGTCCGCGTAAAAACGCCCCCCGGGCCCAAAGTTTCACCGTGCAAAATTTCCGGTGCGGTTATTATGAAACTAGAATATATTCCGCAGATTCTGAAACTTACTGCGATAGTTAGACTCTTTTAGTTGCTTGGGAATCGTCGTTTGAAGATGGGCATGTGAAACTGCGAAAAAAATTTTGAGAGCGCAGGACGGCTGCCGAAAGTCCGCGTAAAAACGCCCCCCGGGCCCAAAGTTTCACCGTGCAAAATTTCCGGTGCGGTTATTATGAAACTAGAATACATTTCGCAGATTCTGAAAGTTATTGCGATAGTTAGACTCTTTTAGTTGCCTGGGAATCGTCGTTTGAAGATGGGCATGTGAAACTGCGAGAAAAATTTTGAGAGCGCAGGACGGCTGCCGAAAGTCCGCGTAAAAACGCCCCCCGGGCCTAAAGTTTCACCGTGCAAAATTCCCGGTGATGTTATTATGAAACTAGAATACATTTCGCAGATTCTGAAACTTACTGCGATAGTTAGACTCTTTTAGTTGCTTGGGAATCGTCGTTTGAAGATGGGCATGTGAAACTGCGAGAAAAATTTTGAGAGCGCAGGACGGCTGCCGAAAGTCCGCGTAAAAACGCCCCCCGGGCCCAAAGTTTCACCGTGCAAAATTTCCGGTGCGGTTATTATGAAACTAGAATATATTCCGCAGATTCTGAAACTTACTGCGATAGTTAGACTCTTTTAGTTGCTTGGGAATCGTCGTTTGAAGATGGGCATGTGAAACTGCGAGAAAAATTTTGAGAGCGCAGGACGGCTGCCGAAAGTCCGCGTAAAAATGCCCCCCGGGCCCAAAGTTTCACCGTGCAAAATTTCCGGTGCGGTTATTATGAAACTAGAATACATTTCGCAGATTCTGAAAGTTATTGCGATAGTTAGACTCTTTTAGTTGCTTGGGAATCGTCGTTTGAAGATGGGCATGTGAAACTGCGAGAAAAATTTTGAGAGCGCAGGACGGCTGCCGAAAGTCCGCGTAAAAACGCCCCCCGGGCCTAAAGTTTCACCGTGCAAAATTCCCGGTGATGTTATTATGAAACTAGAATACATTTCGCAGATTCTGAAACTTACTGCGATAGTTAGACTCTTTTAGTTGCTTGGGAATCGTCGTTTGAAGATGGGCATGTGAAACTGCGAGAAAAATTTTGAGAGCGCAGGACGGCTGCCGAAAGTCCGCGTAAAAACGCCCCCCGGGCCCAAAGTTTCACCGTGCAAAATTTCCGGTGCGGTTATTATGAAACTAGAATATATTCCGCAGATTCTGAAACTTACTGCGATAGTTAGACTCTTTTAGTTGCTTGGGAATCGTCGTTTGAAGATGGGCATGTGAAACTGCGAAAAAAATTTTGAGAGCGCAGGACGGCTGCCGAAAGTCCGCGTAAAAACGCCCCCCGGGCCCAAAGTTTCACCGTGCAAAATTTCCGGTGCGGTTATTATGAAACTAGAATACATTTCGCAGATTCTGAAAGTTATTGCGATAGTTAGACTCTTTTAGTTGCTTGGGAATCGTCGTTTGAAGATGGGCATGTGAAACTGCGAGAAAAATTTTGAGAGCGCAGGACGGCTGCCGAAAGTCCGCGTAAAAACGCCCCCCGGGCCTAAAGTTTCACCGTGCAAAATTCCCGGTGATGTTATTATGAAACTAGAATACATTTCGCAGATTCTGAAACTTACTGCGATAGTTAGACTCTTTTAGTTGCTTGGGAATCGTCGTTTGAAGATGGGCATGTGAAACTGCGAGAAAAATTTTGAGAGCGCAGGACGGCTGCCGAAAGTCCGCGTAAAAACGCCCCCCGGGCCCAAAGTTTCACCGTGCAAAATTTCCGGTGCGGTTATTATGAAACTAGAATATATTCCGCAGATTCTGAAACTTACTGCGATAGTTAGACTCTTTTAGTTGCTTGGGAATCGTCGTTTGAAGATGGGCATGTGAAACTGCGAAAAAAATTTTGAGAGCGCAGGACGGCTGCCGAAAGTCCGCGTAAAAACGCCCCCCGGGCCCAAAGTTTCACCGTGCAAAATTTCCGGTGCGGTTATTATGAAACTAGAATACATTTCGCAGATTCTGAAAGTTATTGCGATAGTTAGACTCTTTTAGTTGCTTGGGAATCGTCGTTTGAAGATGGGCATGTGAAACTGCGAGAAAAATTTTGAGAGCGCAGGACGGCTGCCGAAAGTCCGCGTAAAAACGCCCCCCGGGCCTAAAGTTTCACCGTGCAAAATTCCCGGTGATGTTATTATGAAACTAGAATACATTTCGCAGATTCTGAAACTTACTGCGATAGTTAGACTCTTTTAGTTGCTTGGGAATCGTCGTTTGAAGATGGGCATGTGAAACTGCGAGAAAAATTTTGAGAGCGCAGGACGGCTGCCGAAAGTCCGCGTAAAAACGCCCCCCGGGCCCAAAGTTTCACCGTGCAAAATTTCCGGTGCGGTTATTATGAAACTAGAATATATTCCGCAGATTCTGAAACTTACTGCGATAGTTAGACTCTTTTAGTTGCTTGGGAATCGTCGTTTGAAGATGGGCATGTGAAACTGCGAGAAAAATTTTGAGAGCGCAGGACGGCTGCCGAAAGTCCGCGTAAAAACGCCCCCCGGGCCTAAAGTTTCACCGTGCAAAATTTCCGGTGCGGTTATTATGAAACTAGAATATATTCCGCAGATTCTGAAACTTACTGCGATAGTTAGACTCTTTTAGTTGCTTGGGAATCGTCGTTTGAAGATGGGCATGTGAAACTGCGAGAAAAATTTTGAGAGCGCAGGACGGCTGCCGAAAGTCCGCGTAAAAACGCCCCCCGGGCCCAAAGTTTCACCGTGCAAAATTTCCGGTGCGGTTATTATGAAACTAGAATACATTTCGCAGATTCTGAAAGTTATTGCGATAGTTAGACTCTTTTAGTTGCTTGGGAATCGTCGTTTGAAGATGGGCATGTGAAACTGCGAGAAAAATTTTGAGAGCGCAGGACGGCTGCCGAAAGTCCGCGTAAAAACGCCCCCCGGACCTAAAGTTTCACCGTGCAAAATTCCCGGTGATGTTATTATGAAACTAGAATACATTTCGCAGATTCTGAAACTTACTGCGATAGTTAGACTCTTTTAGTTGCTTGGGAATCGTCGTTTGAAGATGGGCATGTGAAACTGCGAGAAAAATTTTGAGAGCGCAGGACGGCTGCCGAAAGTCCGCGTAAAAACGCCCCCCGGGCCCAAAGTTTCACCGTGCAAAATTTCCGATGCGGTTATTATGAAACTAGAATATATTCCGCAGATTCTGAAACTTACTGCGATAGTTAGACTCTTTTAGTTGCTTGGGAATCGTCGTTTGAAGATGGGCATGTGAAACTGCGAAAAAAATTTTGAGAGCGCAGGACGGCTGCCGAAAGTCCGCGTAAAAACGCCCCCCGGGCCCAAAGTTTCACCGTGCAAAATTTCCGGTGCGGTTATTATGAAACTAGAATACATTTCGCAGATTCTGAAAGTTATTGCGATAGTTAGACTCTTTTAGTTGCTTGGGAATCGTCGTTTGAAGATGGGCATGTGAAACTGCGAGAAAAATTTTGAGAGCGCAGGACGGCTGCCGAAAGTCCGCGTAAAAACGCCCCCCGGGCCTAAAGTTTCACCGTGCAAAATTCCCGGTGATGTTATTATGAAACTAGAATACATTTCGCAGATTCTGAAACTTACTGCGATAGTTAGACTCTTTTAGTTGCTTGGGAATCGTCGTTTGAAGATGGGCATGTGAAACTGCGAGAAAAATTTTGAGAGCGCAGGACGGCTGCCGAAAGTCCGCGTAAAAACGCCCCCCGGGCCCAAAGTTTCACCGTGCAAAATTTCCGGTGCGGTTATTATGAAACTAGAATATATTCCGCAGATTCTGAAACTTACTGCGATAGTTAGACTCTTTTAGTTGCTTGGGAATCGTCGTTTGAAGATGGGCATGTGAAACTGCGAAAAAAATTTTGAGAGCGCAGGACGGCTGCCGAAAGTCCGCGTAAAAACGCCCCCCGGGCCCAAAGTTTCACCGTGCAAAATTTCCGGTGCGGTTATTATGAAACTAGACTACATTTCGCAGATTCGGAAAGTTATTGCGATAGTTAGACTCTTTTAGTTGCTTGGGAATCGTCGTTTGAAGATGGGCATGTGAAACTGCGAGAAAAATTTTGAGAGCGCAGGACGGCTGCCGAAAGTCCGCGTAAAAACGCCCCCCGGGCCTAAAGTTTCACCGTGCAAAATTCCCGGTGATGTTATTATGAAACTAGAATACATTTCGCAGATTCTGAAACTTACTGCGATAGTTAGACTCTTTTAGTTGCTTGGGAATCGTCGTTTGAAGATGGGCATGTGAAACTGCGAGAAAAATTTTGAGAGCGCAGGACGGCTGCCGAAAGTCCGCGTAAAAACGCCCCCCGGGCCTAAAGTTTCACCGTGCAAAATTCCCGGTGATGTTATTATGAAACTAGAATACATTTCGCAGATTCTGAAACTTACTGCGATAGTTAGACTCTTTTAGTTGCTTGGGAATCGTCGTTTGAAGATGGGCATGTGAAACTGCGAGAAAAATTTTGAGAGCGCAGGACGGCTGCCGAAAGTCCGCGTAAAAACGCCCCCCGGGCCCAAAGTTTCACCGTGCAAAATTTCCGGTGCGGTTATTATGAAACTAGAATATATTCCGCAGATTCTGAAACTTACTGCGATAGTTAGACTCTTTTAGTTGCTTGGGAATCGTCGTTTGAAGATGGGCATGTGAAACTGCGAAAAAAATTTTGAGAGCGCAGGACGGCTGCCGAAAGTCCGCGTAAAAACGCCCCCCGGGCCCAAAGTTTCACCGTGCAAAATTTCCGGTGCGGTTATTATGAAACTAGACTACATTTCGCAGATTCGGAAAGTTATTGCGATAGTTAGACTCTTTTAGTTGCTTGGGAATCGTCGTTTGAAGATGGGCATGTGAAACTGCGAGAAAAATTTTGAGAGCGCAGGACGGCTGCCGAAAGTCCGCGTAAAAACGCCCCCCGGGCCTAAAGTTTCACCGTGCAAAATTCCCGGTGATGTTATTATGAAACTAGAATACATTTCGCAGATTCTGAAACTTACTGCGATAGTTAGACTCTTTTAGTTGCTTGGGAATCGTCGTTTGAAGATGGGCATGTTAAACTGCGAGAAAAATTTTGAGAGCGCAGGACGGCTGCCGAAAGTCCGCGTAAAAACGCCCCCCGGGCCCAAAGTTTCACCGTGCAAAATTTCCGGTGCGGTTATTATGAAACTAGAATATATTCCGCAGATTCTGAAACTTACTGCGATAGTTAGACTCTTTTAGTTGCTTGGGAATCGTCGTTTGAAGATGGGCATGTGAAACTGCGAGAAAAATTTTGAGAGCGCAGGACGGCTGCCGAAAGTCCGCGTAAAAACGCCCCCCGGGCCAAAGTTTCACCGTGCAAAATTTCCGGTGCGGTTATTATGAAACTAGAATATATTCCGCAGATTCTGAAACTTACTGCGATAGTTAGACTCTTTTAGTTGCTTGGGAATCGTCGTTTGAAGATGGGCATGTGAAACTGCGAAAAAAATTTTGAGAGCGCAGGACGGCTGCCGAAAGTCCGCGTAAAAACGCCCCCCGGGCCCAAAGTTTCACCGTGCAAAATTTCCGGTGCGGTTATTATGAAACTAGAATACATTTCGCAGATTCTGAAAGTTATTGCGATAGTTAGACTCTTTTAGTTGCTTGGGAATCGTCGTTTGAAGATGGGCATGTGAAACTGCGAGAAAAATTTTGAGAGCGCAGGACGGCTGCCGAAAGTCCGCGTAAAAACGCCCCCCGGGCCTAAAGTTTCACCGTGCAAAATTCACGGTGATGTTATTATGAAACTAGAATACATTTCGCAGATTCTGAAACTTACTGCGATAGTTAGACTCTTTTAGTTGCTTGGGAATCGTCGTTTGAAGATGGGCATGTGAAACTGCGAGAAAAATTTTGAGAGCGCAGGACGGCTGCCGAAAGTCCGCGTAAAAACGCCCCCCGGGCCCAAAGTTTCACCGTGCAAAATTTCCGGTGCGGTTATTATGAAACTAGAATATATTCCGCAGATTCTGAAACTTACTGCGATAGTTAGACTCTTTTAGTTGCTTGGGAATCGTCGTTTGAAGATGGGCATGTGAAACTGCGAGAAAAATTTTGAGAGCGCAGGACGGCTGCCGAAAGTCCGCGTAAAAACGCCCCCCGGGCCCAAAGTTTCACCGTGCAAAATTTCCGGTGCGGTTATTATGAAACTAGAATACATTTCGCAGATTCTGAAAGTTATTGCGATAGTTAGACTCTTTTAGTTGCTTGGGAATCGTCGTTTGAAGATGGGCATGTGAAACTGCGAGAAAAATTTTGAGAGCGCAGGACGGCTGCCGAAAGTCCGCGTAAAAACGCCCCCCGGGCCTAAAGTTTCACCGTGCAAAATTCCCGGTGATGTTATTATGAAACTAGAATACATTTCGCAGATTCTGAAACTTACTGCGATAGTTAGACTCTTTTAGTTGCTTGGGAATCGTCGTTTGAAGATGGGCATGTGAAACTGCGAGAAAAATTTTGAGAGCGCAGGACGGCTGCCGAAAGTCCGCGTAAAAACGCCCCCCGGGCCCAAAGTTTCACCGTGCAAAATTTCCGGTGCGGTTATTATGAAACTAGAATATATTCCGCAGATTCTGAAACTTACTGCGATAGTTAGACTCTTTTAGTTGCTTGGGAATCGTCGTTTGAAGATGGGCATGTGAAACTGCGAAAAAAATTTTGAGAGCGCAGGACGGCTGCCGAAAGTCCGCGTAAAAACGCCCCCCGGGCCCAAAGTTTCACCGTGCAAAATTTCCGGTGCGGTTATTATGAAACTAGAATATATTCCGCAGATTCTGAAACTTACTGCGATAGTTAGACTCTTTTAGTTGCTTGGGAATCGTCGTTTGAAGATGGGCATGTGAAACTGCGAGAAAAATTTTGAGAGCGCAGGACGGCTGCCGAAAGTCCGCGTAAAAACGCCCCCCGGGCCCAAAGTTTCACCGTGCAAAATTTCCGGTGCGGTTATTATGAAACTAGAATATATTCCGCAGATTCTGAAACTTACTGCGATAGTTAGACTCTTTTAGTTGCTTGGGAATCGTCGTTTGAAGATGGGCATGTGAAACTGCGAAAAAAATTTTGAGAGCGCAGGACGGCTGCCGAAAGTCCGCGTAAAAACGCCCCCCGGGCCCAAAGTTTCACCGTGCAAAATTTCCGGTGCGGTTATTATGAAACTAGAATACATTTCGCAGATTCTGAAAGTTATTGCGATAGTTAGACTCTTTTAGTTGCCTGGGAATCGTCGTTTGAAGATGGGCATGTGAAACTGCGAGAAAAATTTTGAGAGCGCAGGACGGCTGCCGAAAGTCCGCGTAAAAACGCCCCCCGGGCCTAAAGTTTCACCGTGCAAAATTCCCGGTGATGTTATTATGAAACTAGAATACATTTCGCAGATTCTGAAACTTACTGCGATAGTTAGACTCTTTTAGTTGCTTGGGAATCGTCGTTTGAAGATGGGCATGTGAAACTGCGAGAAAAATTTTGAGAGCGCAGGACGGCTGCCGAAAGTCCGCGTAAAAACGCCCCCCGGGCCCAAAGTTTCACCGTGCAAAATTTCCGGTGCGGTTATTATGAAACTAGAATATATTCCGCAGATTCTGAAACTTACTGCGATAGTTAGACTCTTTTAGTTGCTTGGGAATCGTCGTTTGAAGATGGGCATGTGAAACTGCGAAAAAAATTTTGAGAGCGCAGGACGGCTGCCGAAAGTCCGCGTAAAAACGCCCCCCGGGCCCAAAGTTTCACCGTGCAAAATTTCCGGTGCGGTTATTATGAAACTAGAATACATTTCGCAGATTCTGAAAGTTATTGCGATAGTTAGACTCTTTTAGTTGCCTGGGAATCGTCGTTTGAAGATGGGCATGTGAAACTGCGAGAAAAATTTTGAGAGCGCAGGACGGCTGCCGAAAGTCCGCGTAAAAACGCCCCCCGGGCCTAAAGTTTCACCGTGCAAAATTCCCGGTGATGTTATTATGAAACTAGAATACATTTCGCAGATTCTGAAACTTACTGCGATAGTTAGACTCTTTTAGTTGCTTGGGAATCGTCGTTTGAAGATGGGCATGTGAAACTGCGAGAAAAATTTTGAGAGCGCAGGACGGCTGCCGAAAGTCCGCGTAAAAATGCCCCCCGGGCCCAAAGTTTCACCGTGCAAAATTTCCGGTGCGGTTATTATGAAACTAGAATACATTTCGCAGATTCTGAAAGTTATTGCGATAGTTAGACTCTTTTAGTTGCTTGGGAATCGTCGTTTGAAGATGGGCATGTGAAACTGCGAGAAAAATTTTGAGAGCGCAGGACGGCTGCCGAAAGTCCGCGTAAAAACGCCCCCCGGGCCTAAAGTTTCACCGTGCAAAATTCCCGGTGATGTTATTATGAAACTAGAATACATTTCGCAGATTCTGAAACTTACTGCGATAGTTAGACTCTTTTAGTTGCTTGGGAATCGTCGTTTGAAGATGGGCATGTGAAACTGCGAGAAAAATTTTGAGAGCGCAGGACGGCTGCCGAAAGTCCGCGTAAAAACGCCCCCCGGGCCCAAAGTTTCACCGTGCAAAATTTCCGGTGCGGTTATTATGAAACTAGAATATATTCCGCAGATTCTGAAACTTACTGCGATAGTTAGACTCTTTTAGTTGCTTGGGAATCGTCGTTTGAAGATGGGCATGTGAAACTGCGAAAAAAATTTTGAGAGCGCAGGACGGCTGCCGAAAGTCCGCGTAAAAACGCCCCCCGGGCCCAAAGTTTCACCGTGCAAAATTTCCGGTGCGGTTATTATGAAACTAGAATACATTTCGCAGATTCTGAAAGTTATTGCGATAGTTAGACTCTTTTAGTTGCTTGGGAATCGTCGTTTGAAGATGGGCATGTGAAACTGCGAGAAAAATTTTGAGAGCGCAGGACGGCTGCCGAAAGTCCGCGTAAAAACGCCCCCCGGGCCTAAAGTTTCACCGTGCAAAATTCCCGGTGATGTTATTATGAAACTAGAATACATTTCGCAGATTCTGAAACTTACTGCGATAGTTAGACTCTTTTAGTTGCTTGGGAATCGTCGTTTGAAGATGGGCATGTGAAACTGCGAGAAAAATTTTGAGAGCGCAGGACGGCTGCCGAAAGTCCGCGTAAAAACGCCCCCCGGGCCCAAAGTTTCACCGTGCAAAATTTCCGGTGCGGTTATTATGAAACTAGAATATATTCCGCAGATTCTGAAACTTACTGCGATAGTTAGACTCTTTTAGTTGCTTGGGAATCGTCGTTTGAAGATGGGCATGTGAAACTGCGAAAAAAATTTTGAGAGCGCAGGACGGCTGCCGAAAGTCCGCGTAAAAACGCCCCCCGGGCCCAAAGTTTCACCGTGCAAAATTTCCGGTGCGGTTATTATGAAACTAGAATACATTTCGCAGATTCTGAAAGTTATTGCGATAGTTAGACTCTTTTAGTTGCTTGGGAATCGTCGTTTGAAGATGGGCATGTGAAACTGCGAGAAAAATTTTGAGAGCGCAGGACGGCTGCCGAAAGTCCGCGTAAAAACGCCCCCCGGGCCTAAAGTTTCACCGTGCAAAATTCCCGGTGATGTTATTATGAAACTAGAATACATTTCGCAGATTCTGAAACTTACTGCGATAGTTAGACTCTTTTAGTTGCTTGGGAATCGTCGTTTGAAGATGGGCATGTGAAACTGCGAGAAAAATTTTGAGAGCGCAGGACGGCTGCCGAAAGTCCGCGTAAAAACGCCCCCCGGGCCCAAAGTTTCACCGTGCAAAATTTCCGGTGCGGTTATTATGAAACTAGAATATATTCCGCAGATTCTGAAACTTACTGCGATAGTTAGACTCTTTTAGTTGCTTGGGAATCGTCGTTTGAAGATGGGCATGTGAAACTGCGAGAAAAATTTTGAGAGCGCAGGACGGCTGCCGAAAGTCCGCGTAAAAACGCCCCCCGGGCCCAAAGTTTCACCGTGCAAAATTTCCGGTGCGGTTATTATGAAACTAGAATACATTTCGCAGATTCTGAAAGTTATTGCGATAGTTAGACTCTTTTAGTTGCTTGGGAATCGTCGTTTGAAGATGGGCATGTGAAACTGCGAGAAAAATTTTGAGAGCGCAGGACGGCTGCCGAAAGTCCGCGTAAAAACGCCCCCCGGGCCTAAAGTTTCACCGTGCAAAATTCCCGGTGATGTTATTATGAAACTAGAATACATTTCGCAGATTCTGAAACTTACTGCGATAGTTAGACTCTTTTAGTTGCTTGGGAATCGTCGTTTGAAGATGGGCATGTGAAACTGCGAGAAAAATTTTGAGAGCGCAGGACGGCTGCCGAAAGTCCGCGTAAAAACGCCCCCCGGGCCCAAAGTTTCACCGTGCAAAATTTCCGGTGCGGTTATTATGAAACTAGAATATATTCCGCAGATTCTGAAACTTACTGCGATAGTTAGACTCTTTTAGTTGCTTGGGAATCGTCGTTTGAAGATGGGCATGTGAAACTGCGAAAAAAATTTTGAGAGCGCAGGACGGCTGCCGAAAGTCCGCGTAAAAACGCCCCCCGGGCCCAAAGTTTCACCGTGCAAAATTT
This sequence comes from Salticus scenicus, assembly GCA_963930645.1. Taxonomy (NCBI): domain Eukaryota; kingdom Metazoa; phylum Arthropoda; class Arachnida; order Araneae; family Salticidae; genus Salticus; species Salticus scenicus. The sequence goes on along the minus strand of CAWVNO010000949.1, from coordinate 96,959 downwards.
CCGGTGCGGTTATTATGAAACTAGAATATATTCCGCAGATTCTGAAACTTACTGCGATAGTTAGACTCTTTTAGTTGCTTGGGAATCGTCGTTTGAAGATGGGCATGTGAAACTGCGAGAAAAATTTTGAGAGCGCAGGACGGCTGCCGAAAGTCCGCGTAAAAACGCCCCCCGGGCCCAAAGTTTCACCGTGCAAAATTTCCGGTGCGGTTATTATGAAACTAGAATATATTCCGCAGATTCTGAAACTTACTGCGATAGTTAGACTCTTTTAGTTGCTTGGGAATCGTCGTTTGAAGATGGGCATGTGAAACTGCGAAAAAAATTTTGAGAGCGCAGGACGGCTGCCGAAAGTCCGCGTAAAAACGCCCCCCGGGCCCAAAGTTTCACGTGCAAAATTTCCGGTGCGGTTATTATGAAACTAGAATACATTTCGCAGATTCTGAAAGTTATTGCGATAGTTAGACTCTTTTAGTTGCTTGGGAATCGTCGTTTGAAGATGGGCATGTGAAACTGCGAGAAAAATTTTGAGAGCGCAGGACGGCTGCCGAAAGTCCGCGTAAAAACGCCCCCCGGGCCTAAAGTTTCACCGTGCAAAATTCCCGGTGATGTTATTATGAAACTAGAATACATTTCGCAGATTCTGAAACTTACTGCGATAGTTAGACTCTTTTAGTTGCTTGGGAATCGTCGTTTGAAGATGGGCATGTGAAACTGCGAGAAAAATTTTGAGAGCGCAGGACGGCTGCCGAAAGTCCGCGTAAAAACGCCCCCCGGGCCCAAAGTTTCACCGTGCAAAATTTCCGGTGCGGTTATTATGAAACTAGAATATATTCCGCAGATTCTGAAACTTACTGCGATAGTTAGACTCTTTTAGTTGCTTGGGAATCGTCGTTTGAAGATGGGCATGTGAAACTGCGAGAAAAATTTTGAGAGCGCAGGACGGCTGCCGAAAGTCCGCGTAAAAATGCCCCCCGGGCCCAAAGTTTCACCGTGCAAAATTTCCGGTGCGGTTATTATGAAACTAGAATACATTTCGCAGATTCTGAAAGTTATTGCGATAGTTAGACTCTTTTAGTTGCTTGGGAATCGTCGTTTGAAGATGGGCATGTGAAACTGCGAGAAAAATTTTGAGAGCGCAGGACGGCTGCCGAAAGTCCGCGTAAAAACGCCCCCCGGGCCTAAAGTTTCACCGTGCAAAATTCCCGGTGATGTTATTATGAAACTAGAATACATTTCGCAGATTCTGAAACTTACTGCGATAGTTAGACTCTTTTAGTTGCTTGGGAATCGTCGTTTGAAGATGGGCATGTGAAACTGCGAAAAAAATTTTGAGAGCGCAGGACGGCTGCCGAAAGTCCGCGTAAAAACGCCCCCCGGGCCTAAAGTTTCACCGTGCAAAATTCCCGGTGATGTTATTATGAAACTAGAATACATTTCGCAGATTCTGAAACTTACTGCGATAGTTAGACTCTTTTAGTTGCTTGGGAATCGTCGTTTGAAGATGGGCATGTGAAACTGCGAGAAAAATTTTGAGAGCGCAGGACGGCTGCCGAAAGTCCGCGTAAAAACGCCCCCCGGGCCCAAAGTTTCACCGTGCAAAATTTCCGGTGCGGTTATTATGAAACTAGAATATATTCCGCAGATTCTGAAACTTACTGCGATAGTTAGACTCTTTTAGTTGCTTGGGAATCGTCGTTTGAAGATGGGCATGTGAAACTGCGAGAAAAATTTTGAGAGCGCAGGACGGCTGCCGAAAGTCCGCGTAAAAATGCCCCCCGGGCCCAAAGTTTCACCGTGCAAAATTTCCGGTGCGGTTATTATGAAACTAGAATACATTTCGCAGATTCTGAAAGTTATTGCGATGGTTAGACTCTTTTAGTTGCTTGGGAATCGTCGTTTGAAGATGGGCATGTGAAACTGCGAGAAAAATTTTGAGAGCGCAGGACGGCTGCCGAAAGTCCGCGTAAAAACGCCCCCCGGGCCTAAAGTTTCACCGTGCAAAATTCCCGGTGATGTTATTATGAAACTAGAATACATTTCGCAGATTCTGAAACTTACTGCGATAGTTAGACTCTTTTAGTTGCTTGGGAATCGTCGTTTGAAGATGGGCATGTGAAACTGCGAAAAAAATTTTGAGAGCGCAGGACGGCTGCCGAAAGTCCGCGTAAAAACGCCCCCCGGGCCCAAAGTTTCACCGTGCAAAATTTCCGGTGCGGTTATTATGAAACTAGAATATATTCCGCAGATTCTGAAACTTACTGCGATAGTTAGACTCTTTTAGTTGCTTGGGAATCGTCGTTTGAAGATGGGCATGTGAAACTGCGAGAAAAATTTTGAGAGCGCAGGACGGCTGCCGAAAGTCCGCGTAAAAACGCCCCCCGGGCCCAAAGTTTCACCGTGCAAAATTTCCGGTGCGGTTATTATGAAACTAGAATATATTCCGCAGATTCTGAAACTTACTGCGATAGTTAGACTCTTTTAGTTGCTTGGGAATCGTCGTTTGAAGATGGGCATGTGAAACTGCGAAAAAAATTTTGAGAGCGCAGGACGGCTGCCGAAAGTCCGCGTAAAAACGCCCCCCGGGCCCAAAGTTTCACGTGCAAAATTTCCGGTGCGGTTATTATGAAACTAGAATACATTTCGCAGATTCTGAAAGTTATTGCGATAGTTAGACTCTTTTAGTTGCTTGGGAATCGTCATTTGAAGATGGGCATGTGAAACTGCGAGAAAAATTTTGAGAGCGCAGGACGGCTGCCGAAAGTCCGCGTAAAAACGCCCCCCGGGCCTAAAGTTTCACCGTGCAAAATTCCCGGTGATGTTATTATGAAACTAGAATACATTTCGCAGATTCTGAAACTTACTGCGATAGTTAGACTCTTTTAGTTGCTTGGGAATCGTCGTTTGAAGATGGGCATGTGAAACTGCGAGAAAAATTTTGAGAGCGCAGGACGGCTGCCGAAAGTCCGCGTAAAAACGCCCCCCGGGCCCAAAGTTTCACCGTGCAAAATTTCCGGTGCGGTTATTATGAAACTAGAATACATTCCGCAGATTCTGAAACTTACTGCGATAGTTAGACTCTTTTAGTTGCTTGGGAATCGTCGTTTGAAGATGGGCATGTGAAACTGCGAGAAAAATTTTGAGAGCGCAGGACGGCTGCCGAAAGTCCGCGTAAAAATGCCCCCCGGGCCCAAAGTTTCACCGTGCAAAATTTCCGGTGCGGTTATTATGAAACTAGAATACATTTCGCAGATTCTGAAAGTTATTGCGATAGTTAGACTCTTTTAGTTGCTTGGGAATCGTCGTTTGAAGATGGGCATGTGAAACTGCGAGAAAAATTTTGAGAGCGCAGGACGGCTGCCGAAAGTCCGCGTAAAAACGCCCCCCGGGCCTAAAGTTTCACCGTGCAAAATTCCCGGTGATGTTATTATGAAACTAGAATACATTTCGCAGATTCTGAAACTTACTGCGATAGTTAGACTCTTTTAGTTGCTTGGGAATCGTCGTTTGAAGATGGGCATGTGAAACTGCGAGAAAAATTTTGAGAGCGCAGGACGGCTGCCGAAAGTCCGCGTAAAAACGCCCCCCGGGCCCAAAGTTTCACCGTGCAAAATTTCCGGTGCGGTTATTATGAAACTAGAATATATTCCGCAGATTCTGAAACTTACTGCGATAGTTAGACTCTTTTAGTTGCTTGGGAATCGTCGTTTGAAGATGGGCATGTGAAACTGCGAAAAAAATTTTGAGAGCGCAGGACGGCTGCCGAAAGTCCGCGTAAAAACGCCCCCCGGGCCCAAAGTTTCACCGTGCAAAATTTCCGGTGCGGTTATTATGAAACTAGAATACATTTCGCAGATTCTGAAAGTTATTGCGATAGTTAGACTCTTTTAGTTGCTTGGGAATCGTCGTTTGAAGATGGGCATGTGAAACTGCGAGAAAAATTTTGAGAGCGCAGGACGGCTGCCGAAAGTCCGCGTAAAAACGCCCCCCGGGCCTAAAGTTTCACCGTGCAAAATTCCCGGTGATGTTATTATGAAACTAGAATACATTTCGCAGATTCTGAAACTTACTGCGATAGTTAGACTCTTTTAGTTGCTTGGGAATCGTCGTTTGAAGATGGGCATGTGAAACTGCGAGAAAAATTTTGAGAGCGCAGGACGGCTGCCGAAAGTCCGCGTAAAAACGCCCCCCGGGCCCAAAGTTTCACCGTGCAAAATTTCCGGTGCGGTTATTATGAAACTAGAATATATTCCGCAGATTCTGAAACTTACTGCGATAGTTAGACTCTTTTAGTTGCTTGGGAATCGTCGTTTGAAGATGGGCATGTGAAACTGCGAGAAAAATTTTGAGAGCTCAGGACGGCTGCCGAAAGTCCGCGTAAAAACGCCCCCCGGGCCCAAAGTTTCACCGTGCAAAATTTCCGGTGCGGTTATTATGAAACTAGAATACATTTCGCAGATTCTGAAAGTTATTGCGATAGTTAGACTCTTTTAGTTGCTTGGGAATCGTCGTTTGAAGATGGGCATGTGAAACTGCGAGAAAAATTTTGAGAGCGCAGGACGGCTGCCGAAAGTCCGCGTAAAAACGCCCCCCGGGCCCAAAGTTTCACCGTGCAAAATTTCCGGTGCGGTTATTATGAAACTAGAATATATTCCGCAGATTCTGAAACTTACTGCGATAGTTAGACTCTTTTAGTTGCTTGGGAATCGTCGTTTGAAGATGGGCATGTGAAACTGCGAAAAAAATTTTGAGAGCGCAGGACGGCTGCCGAAAGTCCGCGTAAAAACGGCCCCCGGGCCCAAAGTTTCACCGTGCAAAATTTCCGGTGCGGTTATTATGAAACTAGAATATATTCCGCAGATTCTGAAACTTACTGCGATAGTTAGACTCTTTTAGTTGCTTGGGAATCGTCGTTTGAAGATGGGCATGTGAAACTGCGAGAAAAATTTTGAGAGCGCAGGACGGCTGCCGAAAGTCCGCGTAAAAATGCCCCCCGGGCCCAAAGTTTCACCGTGCAAAATTTCCGGTGCGGTTATTATGAAACTAGAATACATTTCGCAGATTCTGAAAGTTATTGCGATAGTTAGACTCTTTTAGTTGCTTGGGAATCGTCGTTTGAAGATGGGCATGTGAAACTGCGAGAAAAATTTTGAGAGCGCAGGACGGCTGCCGAAAGTCCGCGTAAAAACGCCCCCCGGGCCTAAAGTTTCACCGTGCAAAATTCCCGGTGATGTTATTATGAAACTAGAATACATTTCGCAGATTCTGAAACTTACTGCGATAGTTAGACTCTTTTAGTTGCTTGGGAATCGTCGTTTGAAGATGGGCATGTGAAACTGCGAGAAAAATTTTGAGAGCGCAGGACGGCTGCCGAAAGTCCGCGTAAAAACGCCCCCCGGGCCCAAAGTTTCACCGTGCAAAATTTCCGGTGCGGTTATTATGAAACTAGAATATATTCCGCAGATTCTGAAACTTACTGCGATAGTTAGACTCTTTTAGTTGCTTGGGAATCGTCGTTTGAAGATGGGCATGTGAAACTGCGAAAAAAATTTTGAGAGCGCAGGACGGCTGCCGAAAGTCCGCGTAAAAACGCCCCCCGGGCCCAAAGTTTCACCGTGCAAAATTTCCGGTGCGGTTATTATGAAACTAGAATACATTTCGCAGATTCTGAAAGTTATTGCGATAGTTAGACTCTTTTAGTTGCTTGGGAATCGTCGTTTGAAGATGGGCATGTGAAACTGCGAGAAAAATTTTGAGAGCGCAGGACGGCTGCCGAAAGTCCGCGTAAAAACGCCCCCCGGGCCTAAAGTTTCACCGTGCAAAATTCCCGGTTAAGTTATTATGAAACTAGAATACATTTCGCAGATTCTGAAACTTACTGCGATAGTTAGACTCTTTTAGTTGCTTGGGAATCGTCGTTTGAAGATGGGCATGTGAAACTGCGAGAAAAATTTTGAGAGCGCAGGACGGCTGCCGAAAGTCCGCGTAAAAACGCCCCCCGGGCCCAAAGTTTCACCGTGCAAAATTTCCGGTGCGGGTTATTATGAAACTAGAATATATTCCGCAGATTCTGAAAGTTATTGTGATAGTTAGACTCTTTTAGTTGCTTGGGAATCGTCGTTTGAAGATGGGCATGTGAAACTGCGAGAAAAATTTTGAGAGCGCAGGACGGCTGCCGAAAGTCCGCGTAAAAACGCCCCCCGGGCCCAAAGTTTCACCGTGCAAAATTCCCGGTGATGTTATTATGAAACTAGAATACATTTCGCAGATTCTGAAAGTTATTGCGATAGTTAGACTCTTTTAGTTGCTTGGGAATCGTCGTTTGAAGATGGGCATGTGAAACTGCGAGAAAAATTTTGAGAGCGCAGGACGGCTGCCGAAAGTCTGCGTAAAAACGCCCCCCGGGCCTAAAGTTTCACCGTGCAAAATTCCCGGTGATGTTATTATGAAACTAGAATACATTTCGCAGATTCTGAAAGTTATTGCGATAGTTAGACTCTTTTAGTTGCTTGGGAATCGTCGTTTGAAGATGGGCATGTGAAACTGCGAGAAAAATTTTGAGAGCGCAGGACGGCTGCCGAAAGTCCGCGTAAAAACGCCCCCCGGGCCCAAAGTTTCACCGTGCAAAATTTCCGGTGCGGTTATTATGAAACTAGAATATATTCCGCAGATTCTGAAAGTTATTGTGATAGTTAGACTCTTTTAGTTGCTTGGGAATCGTCGTTTGAAGATGGGCATGTGAAACTGCGAGAAAAATTTTGAGAGCGCAGGACGGCTGCCGAAAGTCCGCGTAAAAACGCCCCCCGGGCCCAAAGTTTCACCGTGCAAAATTTCCGGTGCGGTTATTATGAAACTAGAATATATTCCGCAGATTCTGAAAGTTATTGTGATAGTTAGACTCTTTTAGTTGCTTGGGAATCGTCGTTTGAAGATGGGCATGTGAAACTGCGAGAAAAATTTTGAGAGCGCAGGACGGCTGCCGAAAGTCCGCGTAAAAACGCCCCCCGGGCCCAAAGTTTCACCGTGCAAAATTCCCGGTGATGTTATTATGAAACTAGAATACATTTCGCAGATTCTGAAAGTTATTGCGATAGTTAGACTCTTTTAGTTGCTTGGGAATCGTCGTTTGAAGATGGGCATGTGAAACTGCGAGAAAAATTTTGAGAGCGCAGGACGGCTGCCGAAAGTCTGCGTAAAAACGCCCCCCGGGCCTAAAGTTTCACCGTGCAAAATTCCCGGTGATGTTATTATGAAACTAGAATACATTTCGCAGATTCTGAAAGTTATTGCGATAGTTAGACTCTTTTAGTTGCTTGGGAATCGTCGTTTGAAGATGGGCATGTGAAACTGCGAGAAAAATTTTGAGAGCGCAGGACGGCTGCCGAAAGTCTGCGTAAAAACGCCCCCCGGGCCTAAAGTTTCACCGTGCAAAATTCCCGGTGATGTTATTATGAAACTAGAATACATTTCGCAGATTCTGAAAGTTATTGCGATAGTTAGACTCTTTTAGTTGCTTGGGAATCGTCGTTTGAAGATGGGCATGTGAAACTGCGAGAAAAATTTTGAGAGCGCAGGACGGCTGCCGAAAGTCCGCGTAAAAACGCCCCCCGGGCCCAAAGTTTCACCGTGCAAAATTTCCGGTGCGGTTATTATGAAACTAGAATATATTCCGCAGATTCTGAAAGTTATTGTGATAGTTAGACTCTTTTAGTTGCTTGGGAATCGTCGTTTGAAGATGGGCATGTGAAACTGCGAGAAAAATTTTGAGAGCGCAGGACGGCTGCCGAAAGTCCGCGTAAAAACGCCCCCCGGGCCCAAAGTTTCACCGTGCAAAATTTCCGGTGCGGTTATTATGAAACTAGAATATATTCCGCAGATTCTGAAAGTTATTGTGATAGTTAGACTCTTTTAGTTGCTTGGGAATCGTCGTTTGAAGATGGGCATGTGAAACTGCGAGAAAAATTTTGAGAGCGCAGGACGGCTGCCGAAAGTCCGCGTAAAAACGCCCCCCGGGCCCAAAGTTTCACCGTGCAAAATTCCCGGTGATGTTATTATGAAACTAGAATACATTTCGCAGATTCTGAAAGTTATTGCGATAGTTAGACTCTTTTAGTTGCTTGGGAATCGTCGTTTGAAGATGGGCATGTGAAACTGCGAGAAAAATTTTGAGAGCGCAGGACGGCTGCCGAAAGTCTGCGTAAAAACGCCCCCCGGGCCTAAAGTTTCACCGTGCAAAATTCCCGGTGATGTTATTATGAAACTAGAATACATTTCGCAGATTCTGAAAGTTATTGCGATAGTTAGACTCTTTTAGTTGCTTGGGAATCGTCGTTTGAAGATGGGCATGTGAAACTGCAAAAAAATTTTGAGAGCGCAGGACGGCTGCCGAAAGTCCGCGTAAAAACGCCCCCCGGGCCCAAAGTTTCACCGTGCAAAATTTCCGGTGCGGTTATTATGAAACTAGAATATATTCCGCAGATTCTGAAAGTTATTGTGATAGTTAGACTCTTTTAGTTGCTTGGGAATCGTCGTTTGAAGATGGGCATGTGAAACTGCGAGAAAAATTTTGAGAGCGCAGGACGGCTGCCGAAAGTCCGCGTAAAAACGCCCCCCGGGCCCAAAGTTTCACCGTGCAAAATTTCCGGTGCGGTTATTATGAAACTAGAATATATTCCGCAGATTCTGAAAGTTATTGTGATAGTTAGACTCTTTTAGTTGCTTGGGAATCGTCGTTTGAAGATGGGCATGTGAAACTGCGAGAAAAATTTTGAGAGCGCAGGACGGCTGCCGAAAGTCCGCGTAAAAACGCCCCCCGGGCCCAAAGTTTCACCGTGCAAAATTCCCGGTGATGTTATTATGAAACTAGAATACATTTCGCAGATTCTGAAAGTTATTGCGATAGTTAGACTCTTTTAGTTGCTTGGGAATCGTCGTTTGAAGATGGGCATGTGAAACTGCGAGAAAAATTTTGAGAGCGCAGGACGGCTGCCGAAAGTCTGCGTAAAAACGCCCCCCGGGCCTAAAGTTTCACCGTGCAAAATTCCCGGTGATGTTATTATGAAACTAGAATACATTTCGCAGATTCTGAAAGTTATTGCGATAGTTAGACTCTTTTAGTTGCTTGGGAATCGTCGTTTGAAGATGGGCATGTGAAACTGCGAGAAAAATTTTGAGAGCGCAGGACGGCTGCCGAAAGTCCGCGTAAAAACGCCCCCCGGGCCCAAAGTTTCACCGTGCAAAATTTCCGGTGCGGTTATTATGAAACTAGAATATATTCCGCAGATTCTGAAAGTTATTGTGATAGTTAGACTCTTTTAGTTGCTTGGGAATCGTCGTTTGAAGATGGGCATGTGAAACTGCGAGAAAAATTTTGAGAGCGCAGGACGGCTGCCGAAAGTCCGCGTAAAAACGCCCCCCGGGCCCAAAGTTTCACCGTGCAAAATTTCCGGTGCGGTTATTATGAAACTAGAATATATTCCGCAGATTCTGAAAGTTATTGTGATAGTTAGACTCTTTTAGTTGCTTGGGAATCGTCGTTTGAAGATGGGCATGTGAAACTGCGAGAAAAATTTTGAGAGCGCAGGACGGCTGCCGAAAGTCCGCGTAAAAACGCCCCCCGGGCCCAAAGTTTCACCGTGCAAAATTCCCGGTGATGTTATTATGAAACTAGAATACATTTCGCAGATTCTGAAAGTTATTGCGATAGTTAGACTCTTTTAGTTGCTTGGGAATCGTCGTTTGAAGATGGGCATGTGAAACTGCGAGAAAAATTTTGAGAGCGCAGGACGGCTGCCGAAAGTCTGCGTAAAAACGCCCCCCGGGCCTAAAGTTTCACCGTGCAAAATTCCCGGTGATGTTATTATGAAACTAGAATACATTTCGCAGATTCTGAAAGTTATTGCGATAGTTAGACTCTTTTAGTTGCTTGGGAATCGTCGTTTGAAGATGGGCATGTGAAACTGCGAGAAAAATTTTGAGAGCGCAGGACGGCTGCCGAAAGTCCGCGTAAAAACGCCCCCCGGGCCCAAAGTTTCACCGTGCAAAATTTCCGGTGCGGTTATTATGAAACTAGAATATATTCCGCAGATTCTGAAAGTTATTGTGATAGTTAGACTCTTTTAGTTGCTTGGGAATCGTCGTTTGAAGATGGGCATGTGAAACTGCGAGAAAAATTTTGAGAGCGCAGGACGGCTGCCGAAAGTCCGCGTAAAAACGCCCCCCGGGCCCAAAGTTTCACCGTGCAAAATTTCCGGTGCGGTTATTATGAAACTAGAATATATTCCGCAGATTCTGAAAGTTATTGTGATAGTTAGACTCTTTTAGTTGCTTGGGAATCGTCGTTTGAAGATGGGCATGTGAAACTGCGAGAAAAATTTTGAGAGCGCAGGACGGCTGCCGAAAGTCCGCGTAAAAACGCCCCCCGGGCCCAAAGTTTCACCGTGCAAAATTCCCGGTGATGTTATTATGAAACTAGAATACATTTCGCAGATTCTGAAAGTTATTGCGATAGTTAGACTCTTTTAGTTGCTTGGGAATCGTCGTTTGAAGATGGGCATGTGAAACTGCGAGAAAAATTTTGAGAGCGCAGGACGGCTGCCGAAAGTCTGCGTAAAAACGCCCCCCGGGCCTAAAGTTTCACCGTGCAAAATTCCCGGTGATGTTATTATGAAACTAGAATACATTTCGCAGATTCTGAAAGTTATTGCGATAGTTAGACTCTTTTAGTTGCTTGGGAATCGTCGTTTGAAGATGGGCATGTGAAACTGCGAGAAAAATTTTGAGAGCGCAGGACGGCTGCCGAAAGTCTGCGTAAAAACGCCCCCCGGGCCTAAAGTTTCACCGTGCAAAATTCCCGGTGATGTTATTATGAAACTAGAATACATTTCGCAGATTCTGAAAGTTATTGCGATAGTTAGACTCTTTTAGTTGCTTGGGAATCGTCGTTTGAAGATGAGCATGTGAAACTGCGAGAAAAATTTTGAGAGCGCAGGACGGCTGCCGAAAGTCCGCGTAAAAACGCCCCCCGGGCCCAAAGTTTCACCGTGCAAAATTTCCGGTGCGGTTATTATGAAACTAGAATATATTCCGCAGATTCTGAAAGTTATTGTGATAGTTAGACTCTTTTAGTTGCTTGGGAATCGTCGTTTGAAGATGGGCATGTGAAACTGCGAGAAAAATTTTGAGAGCGCAGGACGGCTGCCGAAAGTCCGCGTAAAAACGCCCCCCGGGCCCAAAGTTTCACCGTGCAAAATTCCCGGTGATGTTATTATGAAACTAGAATACATTTCGCAGATTCTGAAAGTTATTGCGATAGTTAGACTCTTTTAGTTGCTTGGGAATCGTCGTTTGAAGATGGGCATGTGAAACTGCGAGAAAAATTTTGAGAGCGCAGGACGGCTGCCGAAAGTCTGCGTAAAAACGCCCCCCGGGCCTAAAGTTTCACCGTGCAAAATTCCCGGTGATGTTATTATGAAACTAGAATACATTTCGCAGATTCTGAAAGTTATTGCGATAGTTAGACTCTTTTAGTTGCTTGGGAATCGTCGTTTGAAGATGGGCATGTGAAACTGCGAGAAAAATTTTGAGAGCGCAGGACGGCTGCCGAAAGTCCGCGTAAAAACGCCCCCCGGGCCCAAAGTTTCACCGTGCAAAATTTCCGGTGCGGTTATTATGAAACTAGAATATATTCCGCAGATTCTGAAAGTTATTGTGATAGTTAGACTCTTTTAGTTGCTTGGGAATCGTCGTTTGAAGATGGGCATGTGAAACTGCGAGAAAAATTTTGAGAGCGCAGGACGGCTGCCGAAAGTCCGCGTAAAAACGCCCCCCGGGCCCAAAGTTTCACCGTGCAAAATTTCCGGTGCGGTTATTATGAAACTAGAATATATTCCGCAGATTCTGAAAGTTATTGTGATAGTTAGACTCTTTTAGTTGCTTGGGAATCGTCGTTTGAAGATGGGCATGTGAAACTGCGAGAAAAATTTTGAGAGCGCAGGACGGCTGCCGAAAGTCCGCGTAAAAACGCCCCCCGGGCCCAAAGTTTCACCGTGCAAAATTCCCGGTGATGTTATTATGAAACTAGAATACATTTCGCAGATTCTGAAAGTTATTGCGATAGTTAGACTCTTTTAGTTGCTTGGGAATCGTCGTTTGAAGATGGGCATGTGAAACTGCGAGAAAAATTTTGAGAGCGCAGGACGGCTGCCGAAAGTCTGCGTAAAAACGCCCCCCGGGCCTAAAGTTTCACCGTGCAAAATTCCCGGTGATGTTATTATGAAACTAGAATACATTTCGCAGATTCTGAAAGTTATTGCGATAGTTAGACTCTTTTAGTTGCTTGGGAATCGTCGTTTGAAGATGGGCATGTGAAACTGCGAGAAAAATTTTGAGAGCGCAGGACGGCTGCCGAAAGTCTGCGTAAAAACGCCCCCCGGGCCTAAAGTTTCACCGTGCAAAATTCCCGGTGATGTTATTATGAAACTAGAATACATTTCGCAGATTCTGAAAGTTATTGCGATAGTTAGACTCTTTTAGTTGCTTGGGAATCGTCGTTTGAAGATGGGCATGTGAAACTGCGAGAAAAATTTTGAGAGCGCAGGACGGCTGCCGAAAGTCCGCGTAAAAACGCCCCCCGGGCCCAAAGTTTCACCGTGCAAAATTTCCGGTGCGGTTATTATGAAACTAGAATATATTCCGCAGATTCTGAAAGTTATTGTGATAGTTAGACTCTTTTAGTTGCTTGGGAATCGTCGTTTGAAGATGGGCATGTGAAACTGCGAGAAAAATTTTGAGAGCGCAGGACGGCTGCCGAAAGTCCGCGTAAAAACGCCCCCCGGGCCCAAAGTTTCACCGTGCAAAATTTCCGGTGCGGTTATTATGAAACTAGAATATATTCCGCAGATTCTGAAAGTTATTGTGATAGTTAGACTCTTTTAGTTGCTTGGGAATCGTCGTTTGAAGATGGGCATGTGAAACTGCGAGAAAAATTTTGAGAGCGCAGGACGGCTGCCGAAAGTCCGCGTAAAAACGCCCCCCGGGCCCAAAGTTTCACCGTGCAAAATTCCCGGTGATGTTATTATGAAACTAGAATACATTTCGCAGATTCTGAAAGTTATTGCGATAGTTAGACTCTTTTAGTTGCTTGGGAATCGTCGTTTGAAGATGGGCATGTGAAACTGCGAGAAAAATTTTGAGAGCGCAGGACGGCTGCCGAAAGTCTGCGTAAAAACGCCCCCCGGGCCTAAAGTTTCACCGTGCAAAATTCCCGGTGATGTTATTATGAAACTAGAATACATTTCGCAGATTCTGAAAGTTATTGCGATAGTTAGACTCTTTTAGTTGCTTGGGAATCGTCGTTTGAAGATGGGCATGTGAAACTGCGAGAAAAATTTTGAGAGCGCAGGACGGCTGCCGAAAGTCCGCGTAAAAACGCCCCCCGGGCCCAAAGTTTCACCGTGCAAAATTTCCGGTGCGGTTATTATGAAACTAGAATATATTCCGCAGATTCTGAAAGTTATTGTGATAGTTAGACTCTTTTAGTTGCTTGGGAATCGTCGTTTGAAGATGGGCATGTGAAACTGCGAGAAAAATTTTGAGAGCGCAGGACGGCTGCCGAAAGTCCGCGTAAAAACGCCCCCCGGGCCCAAAGTTTCACCGTGCAAAATTTCCGGTGCGGTTATTATGAAACTAGAATATATTCCGCAGATTCTGAAAGTTATTGTGATAGTTAGACTCTTTTAGTTGCTTGGGAATCGTCGTTTGAAGATGGGCATGTGAAACTGCGAGAAAAATTTTGAGAGCGCAGGACGGCTGCCGAAAGTCCGCGTAAAAACGCCCCCCGGGCCCAAAGTTTCACCGTGCAAAATTCCCGGTGATGTTATTATGAAACTAGAATACATTTCGCAGATTCTGAAAGTTATTGCGATAGTTAGACTCTTTTAGTTGCTTGGGAATCGTCGTTTGAAGATGGGCATGTGAAACTGCGAGAAAAATTTTGAGAGCGCAGGACGGCTGCCGAAAGTCTGCGTAAAAACGCCCCCCGGGCCTAAAGTTTCACCGTGCAAAATTCCCGGTGATGTTATTATGAAACTAGAATACATTTCGCAGATTCTGAAAGTTATTGCGATAGTTAGACTCTTTTAGTTGCTTGGGAATCGTCGTTTGAAGATGGGCATGTGAAACTGCGAGAAAAATTTTGAGAGCGCAGGACGGCTGCCGAAAGTCCGCGTAAAAACGCCCCCCGGGCCCAAAGTTTCACCGTGCAAAATTTCCGGTGCGGTTATTATGAAACTAGAATATATTCCGCAGATTCTGAAAGTTATTGTGATAGTTAGACTCTTTTAGTTGCTTGGGAATCGTCGTTTGAAGATGGGCATGTGAAACTGCGAGAAAAATTTTGAGAGCGCAGGACGGCTGCCGAAAGTCCGCGTAAAAACGCCCCCCGGGCCCAAAGTTTCACCGTGCAAAATTTCCGGTGCGGTTATTATGAAACTAGAATATATTCCGCAGATTCTGAAAGTTATTGTGATAGTTAGACTCTTTTAGTTGCTTGGGAATCGTCGTTTGAAGATGGGCATGTGAAACTGCGAGAAAAATTTTGAGAGCGCAGGACGGCTGCCGAAAGTCCGCGTAAAAACGCCCCCCGGGCCCAAAGTTTCACCGTGCAAAATTCCCGGTGATGTTATTATGAAACTAGAATACATTTCGCAGATTCTGAAAGTTATTGCGATAGTTAGACTCTTTTAGTTGCTTGGGAATCGTCGTTTGAAGATGGGCATGTGAAACTGCGAGAAAAATTTTGAGAGCGCAGGACGGCTGCCGAAAGTCTGCGTAAAAACGCCCCCCGGGCCTAAAGTTTCACCGTGCAAAATTCCCGGTGATGTTATTATGAAACTAGAATACATTTCGCAGATTCTGAAAGTTATTGCGATAGTTAGACTCTTTTAGTTGCTTGGGAATCGTCGTTTGAAGATGGGCATGTGAAACTGCGAGAAAAATTTTGAGAGCGCAGGACGGCTGCCGAAAGTCTGCGTAAAAACGCCCCCCGGGCCTAAAGTTTCACCGTGCAAAATTCCCGGTGATGTTATTATGAAACTAGAATACATTTCGCAGATTCTGAAAGTTATTGCGATAGTTAGACTCTTTTAGTTGCTTGGGAATCGTCGTTTGAAGATGGGCATGTGAAACTGCGAGAAAAATTTTGAGAGCGCAGGACGGCTGCCGAAAGTCCGCGTAAAAACGCCCCCCGGGCCCAAAGTTTCACCGTGCAAAATTTCCGGTGCGGTTATTATGAAACTAGAATATATTCCGCAGATTCTGAAAGTTATTGTGATAGTTAGACTCTTTTAGTTGCTTGGGAATCGTCGTTTGAAGATGGGCATGTGAAACTGCGAGAAAAATTTTGAGAGCGCAGGACGGCTGCCGAAAGTCCGCGTAAAAACGCCCCCCGGGCCCAAAGTTTCACCGTGCAAAATTTCCGGTGCGGTTATTATGAAACTAGAATATATTCCGCAGATTCTGAAAGTTATTGTGATAGTTAGACTCTTTTAGTTGCTTGGGAATCGTCGTTTGAAGATGGGCATGTGAAACTGCGAGAAAAATTTTGAGAGCGCAGGACGGCTGCCGAAAGTCCGCGTAAAAACGCCCCCCGGGCCCAAAGTTTCACCGTGCAAAATTCCCGGTGATGTTATTATGAAACGAGAATACATTTCGCAGATTCTGAAAGTTATTGCGATAGTTAGACTCTTTTAGTTGCTTGGGAATCGTCGTTTGAAGATGGGCATGTGAAACTGCGAGAAAAATTTTGAGAGCGCAGGACGGCTGCCGAAAGTCTGCGTAAAAACGCCCCCCGGGCCTAAAGTTTCACCGTGCAAAATTCCCGGTGATGTTATTATGAAACTAGAATACATTTCGCAGATTCTGAAAGTTATTGCGATAGTTAGACTCTTTTAGTTGCTTGGGAATCGTCGTTTGAAGATGGGCATGTGAAACTGCGAGAAAAATTTTGAGAGCGCAGGACGGCTGCCGAAAGTCCGCGTAAAAACGCCCCCCGGGCCCAAAGTTTCACCGTGCAAAATTTCCGGTGCGGTTATTATGAAACTAGAATATATTCCGCAGATTCTGAAAGTTATTGTGATAGTTAGACTCTTTTAGTTGCTTGGGAATCGTCGTTTGAAGATGGGCATGTGAAACTGCGAGAAAAATTTTGAGAGCGCAGGACGGCTGCCGAAAGTCCGCGTAAAAACGCCCCCCGGGCCCAAAGTTTCACCGTGCAAAATTTCCGGTGCGGTTATTATGAAACTAGAATATATTCCGCAGATTCTGAAAGTTATTGTGATAGTTAGACTCTTTTAGTTGCTTGGGAATCGTCGTTTGAAGATGGGCATGTGAAACTGCGAGAAAAATTTTGAGAGCGCAGGACGGCTGCCGAAAGTCCGCGTAAAAACGCCCCCCGGGCCCAAAGTTTCACCGTGCAAAATTCCCGGTGATGTTATTATGAAACTAGAATACATTTCGCAGATTCTGAAAGTTATTGCGATAGTTAGACTCTTTTAGTTGCTTGGGAATCGTCGTTTGAAGATGGGCATGTGAAACTGCGAGAAAAATTTTGAGAGCGCAGGACGGCTGCCGAAAGTCTGCGTAAAAACGCCCCCCGGGCCTAAAGTTTCACCGTGCAAAATTCCCGGTGATGTTATTATGAAACTAGAATACATTTCGCAGATTCTGAAAGTTATTGCGATAGTTAGACTCTTTTAGTTGCTTGGGAATCGTCGTTTGAAGATGGGCATGTGAAACTGCGAGAAAAATTTTGAGAGCGCAGGACGGCTGCCGAAAGTCCGCGTAAAAACGCCCCCCGGGCCCAAAGTTTCACCGTGCAAAATTTCCGGTGCGGTTATTATGAAACTAGAATATATTCCGCAGATTCTGAAAGTTATTGTGATAGTTAGACTCTTTTAGTTGCTTGGGAATCGTCGTTTGAAGATGGGCATGTGAAACTGCGAGAAAAATTTTGAGAGCGCAGGACGGCTGCCGAAAGTCCGCGTAAAAACGCCCCCCGGGCCCAAAGTTTCACCGTGCAAAATTTCCGGTGCGGTTATTATGAAACTAGAATATATTCCGCAGATTCTGAAAGTTATTGTGATAGTTAGACTCTTTTAGTTGCTTGGGAATCGTCGTTTGAAGATGGGCATGTGAAACTGCGAGAAAAATTTTGAGAGCGCAGGACGGCTGCCGAAAGTCCGCGTAAAAACGCCCCCCGGGCCCAAAGTTTCACCGTGCAAAATTCCCGGTGATGTTATTATGAAACTAGAATACATTTCGCAGATTCTGAAAGTTATTGCGATAGTTAGACTCTTTTAGTTGCTTGGGAATCGTCGTTTGAAGATGGGCATGTGAAACTGCGAGAAAAATTTTGAGAGCGCAGGACGGCTGCCGAAAGTCTGCGTAAAAACGCCCCCCGGGCCTAAAGTTTCACCGTGCAAAATTCCCGGTGATGTTATTATGAAACTAGAATACATTTCGCAGATTCTGAAAGTTATTGCGATAGTTAGACTCTTTTAGTTGCTTGGGAATCGTCGTTTGAAGATGGGCATGTGAAACTGCGAGAAAAATTTTGAGAGCGCAGGACGGCTGCCGAAAGTCTGCGTAAAAACGCCCCCCGGGCCTAAAGTTTCACCGTGCAAAATTCCCGGTGATGTTATTATGAAACTAGAATACATTTCGCAGATTCTGAAAGTTATTGCGATAGTTAGACTCTTTTAGTTGCTTGGGAATCGTCGTTTGAAGATGGGCATGTGAAACTGCGAGAAAAATTTTGAGAGCGCAGGACGGCTGCCGAAAGTCCGCGTAAAAACGCCCCCCGGGCCCAAAGTTTCACCGTGCAAAATTTCCGGTGCGGTTATTATGAAACTAGAATATATTCCGCAGATTCTGAAAGTTATTGTGATAGTTAGACTCTTTTAGTTGCTTGGGAATCGTCGTTTGAAGATGGGCATGTGAAACTGCGAGAAAAATTTTGAGAGCGCAGGACGGCTGCCGAAAGTCCGCGTAAAAACGCCCCCCGGGCCCAAAGTTTCACCGTGCAAAATTTCCGGTGCGGTTATTATGAAACTAGAATATATTCCGCAGATTCTGAAAGTTATTGTGATAGTTAGACTCTTTTAGTTGCTTGGGAATCGTCGTTTGAAGATGGGCATGTGAAACTGCGAGAAAAATTTTGAGAGCGCAGGACGGCTGCCGAAAGTCCGCGTAAAAACGCCCCCCGGGCCCAAAGTTTCACCGTGCAAAATTCCCGGTGATGTTATTATGAAACTAGAATACATTTCGCAGATTCTGAAAGTTATTGCGATAGTTAGACTCTTTTAGTTGCTTGGGAATCGTCGTTTGAAGATGGGCATGTGAAACTGCGAGAAAAATTTTGAGAGCGCAGGACGGCTGCCGAAAGTCTGCGTAAAAACGCCCCCCGGGCCTAAAGTTTCACCGTGCAAAATTCCCGGTGATGTTATTATGAAACTAGAATACATTTCGCAGATTCTGAAAGTTATTGCGATAGTTAGACTCTTTTAGTTGCTTCGGAATCGTCGTTTGAAGATGGGCATGTGAAACTGCGAGAAAAATTTTGAGAGCGCAGGACGGCTGCCGAAAGTCCGCGTAAAAACGCCCCCCGGGCCCAAAGTTTCACCGTGCAAAATTTCCGGTGCGGTTATTATGAAACTAGAATATATTCCGCAGATTCTGAAAGTTATTGTGATAGTTAGACTCTTTTAGTTGCTTGGGAATCGTCGTTTGAAGATGGGCATGTGAAACTGCGAGAAAAATTTTGAGAGCGCAGGACGGCTGCCGAAAGTCCGCGTAAAAACGCCCCCCGGGCCCAAAGTTTCACCGTGCAAAATTTCCGGTGCGGTTATTATGAAACTAGAATATATTCCGCAGATTCTGAAAGTTATTGTGATAGTTAGACTCTTTTAGTTGCTTGGGAATCGTCGTTTGAAGATGGGCATGTGAAACTGCGAGAAAAATTTTGAGAGCGCAGGACGGCTGCCGAAAGTCCGCGTAAAAACGCCCCCCGGGCCCAAAGTTTCACCGTGCAAAATTCCCGGTGATGTTATTATGAAACTAGAATACATTTCGCAGATTCTGAAAGTTATTGCGATAGTTAGACTCTTTTAGTTGCTTGGGAATCGTCGTTTGAAGATGGGCATGTGAAACTGCGAGAAAAATTTTGAGAGCGCAGGACGGCTGCCGAAAGTCTGCGTAAAAACGCCCCCCGGGCCTAAAGTTTCACCGTGCAAAATTCCCGGTGATGTTATTATGAAACTAGAATACATTTCGCAGATTCTGAAAGTTATTGCGATAGTTAGACTCTTTTAGTTGCTTGGGAATCGTCGTTTGAAGATGGGCATGTGAAACTGCGAGAAAAATTTTGAGAGCGCAGGACGGCTGCCGAAAGTCCGCGTAAAAACGCCCCCCGGGCCCAAAGTTTCACCGTGCAAAATTTCCGGTGCGGTTATTATGAAACTAGAATATATTCCGCAGATTCTGAAAGTTATTGTGATAGTTAGACTCTTTTAGTTGCTTGGGAATCGTCGTTTGAAGATGGGCATGTGAAACTGCGAGAAAAATTTTGAGAGCGCAGGACGGCTGCCGAAAGTCCGCGTAAAAACGCCCCCCGGGCCCAAAGTTTCACCGTGCAAAATTTCCGGTGCGGTTATTATGAAACTAGAATATATTCCGCAGATTCTGAAAGTTATTGTGATAGTTAGACTCTTTTAGTTGCTTGGGAATCGTCGTTTGAAGATGGGCATGTGAAACTGCGAGAAAAATTTTGAGAGCGCAGGACGGCTGCCGAAAGTCCGCGTAGAAACGCCCCCCGGGCCCAAAGTTTCACCGTGCAAAATTCCCGGTGATGTTATTATGAAACTAGAATACATTTCGCAGATTCTGAAAGTTATTGCGATAGTTAGACTCTTTTAGTTGCTTGGGAATCGTCGTTTGAAGATGGGCATGTGAAACTGCGAGAAAAATTTTGAGAGCGCAGGACGGCTGCCGAAAGTCTGCGTAAAAACGCCCCCCGGGCCTAAAGTTTCACCGTGCAAAATTCCCGGTGATGTTATTATGAAACTAGAATACATTTCGCAGATTCTGAAAGTTATTGCGATAGTTAGACTCTTTTAGTTGCTTGGGAATCGTCGTTTGAAGATGGGCATGTGAAACTGCGAGAAAAATTTTGAGAGCGCAGGACGGCTGCCGAAAGTCTGCGTAAAAACGCCCCCCGGGCCTAAAGTTTCACCGTGCAAAATTCCCGGTGATGTTATTATGAAACTAGAATACATTTCGCAGATTCTGAAAGTTATTGCGATAGTTAGACTCTTTTAGTTGCTTGGGAATCGTCGTTTGAAGATGGGCATGTGAAACTGCGAGAAAAATTTTGAGAGCGCAGGACGGCTGCCGAAAGTCCGCGTAAAAACGCCCCCCGGGCCCAAAGTTTCACCGTGCAAAATTTCCGGTGCGGTTATTATGAAACTAGAATATATTCCGCAGATTCTGAAAGTTATTGTGATAGTTAGACTCTTTTAGTTGCTTGGGAATCGTCGTTTGAAGATGGGCATGTGAAACTGCGAGAAAAATTTTGAGAGCGCAGGACGGCTGCCGAAAGTCCGCGTAAAAACGCCCCCCGGGCCCAAAGTTTCACCGTGCAAAATTTCCGGTGCGGTTATTATGAAACTAGAATATATTCCGCAGATTCTGAAAGTTATTGTGATAGTTAGACTCTTTTAGTTGCTTGGGAATCGTCGTTTGAAGATGGGCATGTGAAACTGCGAGAAAAATTTTGAGAGCGCAGGACGGCTGCCGAAAGTCCGCGTAAAAACGCCCCCCGGGCCCAAAGTTTCACCGTGCAAAATTTCCGGTGCGGTTATTATGAAACTAGAATATATTCCGCAGATTCTGAAAGTTATTGTGATAGTTAGACTCTTTTAGTTGCTTGGGAATCGTCGTTTGAAGATGGGCATGTGAAACTGCGAGAAAAATTTTGAGAGCGCAGGACGGCTGCCGAAAGTCCGCGTAAAAACGCCCCCCGGGCCCAAAGTTTCACCGTGCAAAATTCCCGGTGATGTTATTATGAAACTAGAATACATTTCGCAGATTCTGAAAGTTATTGCGATAGTTAGACTCTTTTAGTTGCTTGGGAATCGTCGTTTGAAGATGGGCATGTGAAACTGCGAGAAAAATTTTGAGAGCGCAGGACGGCTGCCGAAAGTCTGCGTAAAAACGCCCCCCGGGCCTAAAGTTTCACCGTGCAAAATTCCCGGTGATGTTATTATGAAACTAGAATACATTTCGCAGATTCTGAAAGTTATTGCGATAGTTAGACTCTTTTAGTTGCTTCGGAATCGTCGTTTGAAGATGGGCATGTGAAACTGCGAGAAAAATTTTGAGAGCGCAGGACGGCTGCCGAAAGTCCGCGTAAAAACGCCCCCGGGCCCAAAGTTTCACCGTGCAAAATTTCCGGTGCGGTTATTATGAAACTAGAATATATTCCGCAGATTCTGAAAGTTATTGTGATAGTTAGACTCTTTTAGTTGCTTGGGAATCGTCGTTTGAAGATGGGCATGTGAAACTGCGAGAAAAATTTTGAGAGCGCAGGACGGCTGCCGAAAGTCCGCGTAAAAACGCCCCCCGGGCCCAAAGTTTCACCGTGCAAAATTTCCGGTGCGGTTATTATGAAACTAGAATATATTCCGCAGATTCTGAAAGTTATTGTGATAGTTAGACTCTTTTAGTTGCTTGGGAATAGTCGTTTGAAGATGGGCATGTGAAACTGCGAGAAAAATTTTGAGAGCGCAGGACGGCTGCCGAAAGTCCGCGTAAAAACGCCCCCCGGGCCCAAAGTTTCACCGTGCAAAATTCCCGGTGATGTTATTATGAAACTAGAATACATTTCGCAGATTCTGAAAGTTATTGCGATAGTTAGACTCTTTTAGTTGCTTGGGAATCGTCGTTTGAAGATGGGCATGTGAAACTGCGAGAAAAATTTTGAGAGCGCAGGACGGCTGCCGAAAGTCTGCGTAAAAACGCCCCCCGGGCCTAAAGTTTCACCGTGCAAAATTCCCGGTGATGTTATTATGAAACTAGAATACATTTCGCAGATTCTGAAAGTTATTGCGATAGTTAGACTCTTTTAGTTGCTTGGGAATCGTCGTTTGAAGATGGGCATGTGAAACTGCGAGAAAAATTTTGAGAGCGCAGGACGGCTGCCGAAAGTCCGCGTAAAAACGCCCCCCGGGCCCAAAGTTTCACCGTGCAAAATTTCCGGTGCGGTTATTATGAAACTAGAATATATTCCGCAGATTCTGAAAGTTATTGTGATAGTTAGACTCTTTTAGTTGCTTGGGAATCGTCGTTTGAAGATGGGCATGTGAAACTGCGAGAAAAATTTTGAGAGCGCAGGACGGCTGCCGAAAGTCCGCGTAAAAACGCCCCCCGGGCCCAAAGTTTCACCGTGCAAAATTTCCGGTGCGGTTATTATGAAACTAGAATATATTCCGCAGATTCTGAAAGTTATTGTGATAGTTAGACTCTTTTAGTTGCTTGGGAATCGTCGTTTGAAGATGGGCATGTGAAACTGCGAGAAAAATTTTGAGAGCGCAGGACGGCTGCCGAAAGTCCGCGTAAAAACGCCCCCCGGGCCCAAAGTTTCACCGTGCAAAATTCCCGGTGATGTTATTATGAAACTAGAATACATTTCGCAGATTCTGAAAGTTATTGCGATAGTTAGACTCTTTTAGTTGCTTGGGAATCGTCGTTTGAAGATGGGCATGTGAAACTGCGAGAAAAATTTTGAGAGCGCAGGACGGCTGCCGAAAGTCTGCGTAAAAACGCCCCCGGGCCTAAAGTTTCACCGTGCAAAATTCCCGGTGATGTTATTATGAAACTAGAATACATTTCGCAGATTCTGAAAGTTATTGCGATAGTTAGACTCTTTTAGTTGCTTGGGAATCGTCGTTTGAAGATGGGCATGTGAAACTGCGAGAAAAATTTTGAGAGCGCAGGACGGCTGCCGAAAGTCTGCGTAAAAACGCCCCCCGGGCCTAAAGTTTCACCGTGCAAAATTCCCGGTGATGTTATTATGAAACTAGAATACATTTCGCAGATTCTGAAAGTTATTGCGATAGTTAGACTCTTTTAGTTGCTTGGGAATCGTCGTTTGAAGATGGGCATGTGAAACTGCGAGAAAAATTTTGAGAGCGCAGGACGGCTGCCGAAAGTCCGCGTAAAAACGCCCCCCGGGCCCAAAGTTTCACCGTGCAAAATTTCCGGTGCGGTTATTATGAAACTAGAATATATTCCGCAGATTCTGAAAGTTATTGTGATAGTTAGACTCTTTTAGTTGCTTGGGAATCGTCGTTTGAAGATGGGCATGTGAAACTGCGAGAAAAATTTTGAGAGCGCAGGACGGCTGCCGAAAGTCCGCGTAAAAACGCCCCCCGGGCCCAAAGTTTCACCGTGCAAAATTTCCGGTGCGGTTATTATGAAACTAGAATATATTCCGCAGATTCTGAAAGTTATTGTGATAGTTAGACTCTTTTAGTTGCTTGGGAATCGTCGTTTGAAGATGGGCATGTGAAACTGCGAGAAAAATTTTGAGAGCGCAGGACGGCTGCCGAAAGTCCGCGTAAAAACGCCCCCCGGGCCCAAAGTTTCACCGTGCAAAATTCCCGGTGATGTTATTATGAAACTAGAATACATTTCGCAGATTCTGAAAGTTATTGCGATAGTTAGACTCTTTTAGTTGCTTGGGAATCGTCGTTTGAAGATGGGCATGTGAAACTGCGAGAAAAATTTTGAGAGCGCAGGACGGCTGCCGAAAGTCTGCGTAAAAACGCCCCCCGGGCCTAAAGTTTCACCGTGCAAAATTCCCGGTGATGTTATTATGAAACTAGAATACATTTCGCAGATTCTGAAAGTTATTGCGATAGTTAGACTCTTTTAGTTGCTTGGGAATCGTCGTTTGAAGATGGGCATGTGAAACTGCGAGAAAAATTTTGAGAGCGCAGGACGGCTGCCGAAAGTCCGCGTAAAAACGCCCCCCGGGCCCAAAGTTTCACCGTGCAAAATTTCCGGTGCGGTTATTATGAAACTAGAAATATATTCCGCAGATTCTGAAAGTTATTGTGATAGTTAGACTCTTTTAGTTGCTTGGGAATCGTCGTTTGAAGATGGGCATGTGAAACTGCGAGAAAAATTTTGAGAGCGCAGGACGGCTGCCGAAAGTCCGCGTAAAAACGCCCCCCGGGCCCAAAGTTTCACCGTGCAAAATTTCCGGTGCGGTTATTATGAAACTAGAATATATTCCGCAGATTCTGAAAGTTATTGTGATAGTTAGACTCTTTTAGTTGCTTGGGAATCGTCGTTTGAAGATGGGCATGTGAAACTGCGAGAAAAATTTTGAGAGCGCAGGACGGCTGCCGAAAGTCCGCGTAAAAACGCCCCCCCGGGCCCAAAGTTTCACCGTGCAAAATTCCCGGTGATGTTATTATGAAACTAGAATACATTTCGCAGATTCTGAAAGTTATTGCGATAGTTAGACTCTTTTAGTTGCTTGGGAATCGTCGTTTGAAGATGGGCATGTGAAACTGCGAGAAAAATTTTGAGAGCGCAGGACGGCTGCCGAAAGTCTGCGTAAAAACGCCCCCCGGGCCTAAAGTTTCACCGTGCAAAATTCCCGGTGATGTTATTATGAAACTAGAATACATTTCGCAGATTCTGAAAGTTATTGCGATAGTTAGACTCTTTTAGTTGCTTGGGAATCGTCGTTTGAAGATGGGCATGTGAAACTGCGAGAAAAATTTTGAGAGCGCAGGACGGCTGCCGAAAGTCCGCGTAAAAACGCCCCCCGGGCCCAAAGTTTCACCGTGCAAAATTTCCGGTGCGGTTATTATGAAACTAGAATATATTCCGCAGATTCTGAAAGTTATTGTGATAGTTAGACTCTTTTAGTTGCTTGGGAATCGTCGTTTGAAGATGGGCATGTGAAACTGCGAGAAAAATTTTGAGAGCGCAGGACGGCTGCCGAAAGTCCGCGTAAAAACGCCCCCCGGGCCCAAAGATTCACCGTGCAAAATTTCCGGTGCGGTTATTATGAAACTAGAATATATTCCGCAGATTCTGAAAGTTATTGTGATAGTTAGACTCTTTTAGTTGCTTGGGAATCGTCGTTTGAAGATGGGCATGTGAAACTGCGAGAAAAATTTTGAGAGCGCAGGACGGCTGCCGAAAGTCCGCGTAAAAACGCCCCCCGGGCCCAAAGTTTCACCGTGCAAAATTCCCGGTGATGTTATTATGAAACTAGAATACATTTCGCAGATTCTGAAAGTTATTGCGATAGTTAGACTCTTTTAGTTGCTTGGGAATCGTCGTTTGAAGATGGGCATGTGAAACTGCGAGAAAAATTTTGAGAGCGCAGGACGGCTGCCGAAAGTCTGCGTAAAAACGCCCCCCGGGCCTAAAGTTTCACCGTGCAAAATTCCCGGTGATGTTATTATGAAACTAGAATACATTTCGCAGATTCTGAAAGTTATTGCGATAGTTAGACTCTTTTAGTTGCTTGGGAATCGTCGTTTGAAGATGGGCATGTGAAACTGCGAGAAAAATTTGAGAGCGCAGGACGGCTGCCGAAAGTCCGCGTAAAAACGCCCCCGGGCCCAAAGTTTCACCGTGCAAAATTTCCGCTGCGGTTATTATGAAACTAGAATATATTCCGCAGATTCTGAAAGTTATTGTGATAGTTAGACTCTTTTAGTTGCTTGGGAATCGTCGTTTGAAGATGGGCATGTGAAACTGCGAGAAAAATTTTGAGAGCGCAGGACGGCTGCCGAAAGTCCGCGTAAAAACGCCCCCCGGGCCCAAAGTTTCACCGTGCAAAATTTCCGGTGCGGTTATTATGAAACTAGAATATATTCCGCAGATTCTGAAAGTTATTGTGATAGTTAGACTCTTTTAGTTGCTTGGGAATCGTCGTTTGAAGATGGGCATGTGAAACTGCGAGAAAAATTTTGAGAGCGCAGGACGGCTGCCGAAAGTCCGCGTAAAAACGCCCCCGGGCCCAAAGTTTCACCGTGCAAAATTCCCGGTGATGTTATTATGAAACTAGAATACATTTCGCAGATTCTGAAAGTTATTGCGATAGTTAGACTCTTTTAGTTGCTTGGGAATCGTCGTTTGAAGATGGGCATGTGAAACTGCGAGAAAAATTTTGAGAGCGCAGGACGGCTGCCGAAAGTCTGCGTAAAAACGCCCCCCGGGCCTAAAGTTTCACCGTGCAAAATTCCCGGTGATGTTATTATGAAACTAGAATACATTTCGCAGATTCTGAAAGTTATTGCGATAGTTAGACTCTTTTAGTTGCTTGGGAATCGTCGTTTGAAGATGGGCATGTGAAACTGCGAGAAAAATTTTGAGAGCGCAGGACGGCTGCCGAAAGTCTGCGTAAAAACGCCCCCCCGGGCCTAAAGTTTCACCGTGCAAAATTCCCGGTGATGTTATTATGAAACTAGAATACATTTCGCAGATTCTGAAAGTTATTGCGATAGTTAGACTCTTTTAGTTGCTTGGGAATCGTCGTTTGAAGATGGGCATGTGAAACTGCGAGAAAAATTTTGATGAGCGCAGGACGGCTGCCGAAAGTCCGCGTAAAAACGCCCCCCGGGCCCAAAGTTTCACCGTGCAAAATTTCCGGTGCGGTTATTATGAAACTAGAATATATTCCGCAGATTCTGAAAGTTATTGTGATAGTTAGACTCTTTTAGTTGCTTGGGAATCGTCGTTTGAAGATGGGCATGTGAAACTGCGAGAAAAATTTTGAGAGCGCAGGACGGCTGCCGAAAGTCCGCGTAAAAACGCCCCCCGGGCCCAAAGTTTCACCGTGCAAAATTTCCGGTGCGGTTATTATGAAACTAGAATATATTCCGCAGATTCTGAAAGTTATTGTGATAGTTAGACTCTTTTAGTTGCTTGGGAATCGTCGTTTGAAGATGGGCATGTGAAACTGCGAGAAAAATTTTGAGAGCGCAGGACGGCTGCCGAAAGTCCGCGTAAAAACGCCCCCCGGGCCCAAAGTTTCACCGTGCAAAATTCCCGGTGATGTTATTATGAAACTAGAATACATTTCGCAGATTCTGAAAGTTATTGCGATAGTTAGACTCTTTTAGTTGCTTGGGAATCGTCGTTTGAAGATGGGCATGTGAAACTGCGAGAAAAATTTTGAGAGCGCAGGACGGCTGCCGAAAGTCTGCGTAAAAACGCCCCCCGGGCCTAAAGTTTCACCGTGCAAAATTCCCGGTGATGTTATTATGAAACTAGAATACATTTCGCAGATTCTGAAAGTTATTGCGATAGTTAGACTCTTTTAGTTGCTTGGGAATCGTCGTTTGAAGATGGGCATGTGAAACTGCGAGAAAAATTTTGAGAGCGCAGGACGGCTGCCGAAAGTCCGCGTAAAAACGCCCCCCGGGCCCAAAGTTTCACCGTGCAAAATTTCCGGTGCGGTTATTATGAAACTAGAATATATTCCGCAGATTCTGAAAGTTATTGTGATAGTTAGACTCTTTTAGTTGCTTGGGAATCGTCGTTTGAAGATGGGCATGTGAAACTGCGAGAAAAATTTTGAGAGCGCAGGACGGCTGCCGAAAGTCCGCGTAAAAACGCCCCCCGGGCCCAAAGTTTCACCGTGCAAAATTTCCGGTGCGGTTATTATGAAACTAGAATATATTCCGCAGATTCTGAAAGTTATTGTGATAGTTAGACTCTTTTAGTTGCTTGGGAATCGTCGTTTGAAGATGGGCATGTGAAACTGCGAGAAAAATTTTGAGAGCGCAGGACGGCTGCCGAAAGTCCGCGTAAAAACGCCCCCCGGGCCCAAAGTTTCACCGTGCAAAATTCCCGGTGATGTTATTATGAAACTAGAATACATTTCGCAGATTCTGAAAGTTATTGCGATAGTTAGACTCTTTTAGTTGCTTGGGAATCGTCGTTTGAAGATGGGCATGTGAAACTGCGAGAAAAATTTTGAGAGCGCAGGACGGCTGCCGAAAGTCTGCGTAAAAACGCCCCCCGGGCCTAAAGTTTCACCGTGCAAAATTCCCGGTGATGTTATTATGAAACTAGAATACATTTCGCAGATTCTGAAAGTTATTGCGATAGTTAGACTCTTTTAGTTGCTTGGGAATCGTCGTTTGAAGATGGGCATGTGAAACTGCGAGAAAAATTTTGAGAGCGCAGGACGGCTGCCGAAAGTCCGCGTAAAAACGCCCCCCGGGCCCAAAGTTTCACCGTGCAAAATTTCCGGTGCGGTTATTATGAAACTAGAATATATTCCGCAGATTCTGAAAGTTATTGTGATAGTTAGACTCTTTTAGTTGCTTGGGAATCGTCGTTTGAAGATGGGCATGTGAAACTGCGAGAAAAATTTTGAGAGCGCAGGACGGCTGCCGAAAGTCCGCGTAAAAACGCCCCCCGGGCCCAAAGTTTCACCGTGCAAAATT
Organism: Salticus scenicus; assembly: GCA_963930645.1. Classification (NCBI taxonomy): domain Eukaryota; kingdom Metazoa; phylum Arthropoda; class Arachnida; order Araneae; family Salticidae; genus Salticus; species Salticus scenicus. Next base: position 68,421 of record CAWVNO010000949.1, on the reverse strand, counting down.
TCCGGTGCGGTTATTATGAAACTAGAATATATTCCGCAGATTCTGAAAGTTATTGTGATAGTTAGACTCTTTTAGTTGCTTGGGAATCGTCGTTTGAAGATGGGCATGTGAAACTGCGAGAAAAATTTTGATGAGCGCAGGACGGCTGCCGAAAGTCCGCGTAAAAACGCCCCCCGGGCCCAAAGTTTCACCGTGCAAAATTCCCGGTGATGTTATTATGAAACTAGAATACATTTCGCAGATTCTGAAAGTTATTGCGATAGTTAGACTCTTTTAGTTGCTTGGGAATCGTCGTTTGAAGATGGGCATGTGAAACTGCGAGAAAAATTTTGAGAGCGCAGGACGGCTGCCGAAAGTCTGCGTAAAAACGCCCCCCGGGCCTAAAGTTTCACCGTGCAAAATTCCCGGTGATGTTATTATGAAACTAGAATACATTTCGCAGATTCTGAAAGTTATTGCGATAGTTAGACTCTTTTAGTTGCTTGGGAATCGTCGTTTGAAGATGGGCATGTGAAACTGCGAGAAAAATTTTGAGAGCGCAGGACGGCTGCCGAAAGTCCGCGTAAAAACGCCCCCCGGGCCCAAAGTTTCACCGTGCAAAATTTCCGGTGCGGTTATTATGAAACTAGAATATATTCCGCAGATTCTGAAAGTTATTGTGATAGTTAGACTCTTTTAGTTGCTTGGGAATCGTCGTTTGAAGATGGGCATGTGAAACTGCGAGAAAAATTTTGAGAGCGCAGGACGGCTGCCGAAAGTCCGCGTAAAAACGCCCCCCGGGCCCAAAGTTTCACCGTGCAAAATTTCCGGTGCGGTTATTATGAAACTAGAATATATTCCGCAGATTCTGAAAGTTATTGTGATAGTTAGACTCTTTTAGTTGCTTGGGAATCGTCGTTTGAAGATGGGCATGTGAAACTGCGAGAAAAATTTTGAGAGCGCAGGACGGCTGCCGAAAGTCCGCGTAAAAACGCCCCCCGGGCCCAAAGTTTCACCGTGCAAAATTCCCGGTGATGTTATTATGAAACTAGAATACATTTCGCAGATTCTGAAAGTTATTGCGATAGTTAGACTCTTTTAGTTGCTTGGGAATCGTCGTTTGAAGATGGGCATGTGAAACTGCGAGAAAAATTTTGAGAGCGCAGGACGGCTGCCGAAAGTCTGCGTAAAAACGCCCCCCGGGCCTAAAGTTTCACCGTGCAAAATTCCCGGTGATGTTATTATGAAACTAGAATACATTTCGCAGATTCTGAAAGTTATTGCGATAGTTAGACTCTTTTAGTTGCTTGGGAATCGTCGTTTGAAGATGGGCATGTGAAACTGCGAGAAAAATTTTGAGAGCGCAGGACGGCTGCCGAAAGTCCGCGTAAAAACGCCCCCCGGGCCCAAAGTTTCACCGTGCAAAATTTCCGGTGCGGTTATTATGAAACTAGAATATATTCCGCAGATTCTGAAAGTTATTGTGATAGTTAGACTCTTTTAGTTGCTTGGGAATCGTCGTTTGAAGATGGGCATGTGAAACTGCGAGAAAAATTTTGAGAGCGCAGGACGGCTGCCGAAAGTCCGCGTAAAAACGCCCCCCGGGCCCAAAGTTTCACCGTGCAAAATTTCCGGTGCGGTTATTATGAAACTAGAATATATTCCGCAGATTCTGAAAGTTATTGTGATAGTTAGACTCTTTTAGTTGCTTGGGAATCGTCGTTTGAAGATGGGCATGTGAAACTGCGAGAAAAATTTTGAGAGCGCAGGACGGCTGCCGAAAGTCCGCGTAAAAACGCCCCCCGGGCCCAAAGTTTCACCGTGCAAAATTCCCGGTGATGTTATTATGAAACTAGAATACATTTCGCAGATTCTGAAAGTTATTGCGATAGTTAGACTCTTTTAGTTGCTTGGGAATCGTCGTTTGAAGATGGGCATGTGAAACTGCGAGAAAAATTTTGAGAGCGCAGGACGGCTGCCGAAAGTCTGCGTAAAAACGCCCCCCGGGCCTAAAGTTTCACCGTGCAAAATTCCCGGTGATGTTATTATGAAACTAGAATACATTTCGCAGATTCTGAAAGTTATTGCGATAGTTAGACTCTTTTAGTTGCTTGGGAATCGTCGTTTGAAGATGGGCATGTGAAACTGCGAGAAAAATTTTGAGAGCGCAGGACGGCTGCCGAAAGTCCGCGTAAAAACGCCCCCCGGGCCCAAAGTTTCACCGTGCAAAATTTCCGGTGCGGTTATTATGAAACTAGAATATATTCCGCAGATTCTGAAAGTTATTGTGATAGTTAGACTCTTTTAGTTGCTTGGGAATCGTCGTTTGAAGATGGGCATGTGAAACTGCGAGAAAAATTTTGAGAGCGCAGGACGGCTGCCGAAAGTCCGCGTAAAAACGCCCCCCGGGCCCAAAGTTTCACCGTGCAAAATTTCCGGTGCGGTTATTATGAAACTAGAATATATTCCGCAGATTCTGAAAGTTATTGTGATAGTTAGACTCTTTTAGTTGCTTGGGAATCGTCGTTTGAAGATGGGCATGTGAAACTGCGAGAAAAATTTTGAGAGCGCAGGACGGCTGCCGAAAGTCCGCGTAAAAACGCCCCCCGGGCCCAAAGTTTCACCGTGCAAAATTCCCGGTGATGTTATTATGAAACTAGAATACATTTCGCAGATTCTGAAAGTTATTGCGATAGTTAGACTCTTTTAGTTGCTTGGGAATCGTCGTTTGAAGATGGGCATGTGAAACTGCGAGAAAAATTTTGAGAGCGCAGGACGGCTGCCGAAAGTCTGCGTAAAAACGCCCCCCGGGCCTAAAGTTTCACCGTGCAAAATTCCCGGTGATGTTATTATGAAACTAGAATACATTTCGCAGATTCTGAAAGTTATTGCGATAGTTAGACTCTTTTAGTTGCTTGGGAATCGTCGTTTGAAGATGGGCATGTGAAACTGCGAGAAAAATTTTGAGAGCGCAGGACGGCTGCCGAAAGTCCGCGTAAAAACGCCCCCCGGGCCCAAAGTTTCACCGTGCAAAATTTCCGGTGCGGTTATTATGAAACTAGAATATATTCCGCAGATTCTGAAAGTTATTGTGATAGTTAGACTCTTTTAGTTGCTTGGGAATCGTCGTTTGAAGATGGGCATGTGAAACTGCGAGAAAAATTTTGAGAGCGCAGGACGGCTGCCGAAAGTCCGCGTAAAAACGCCCCCCGGGCCCAAAGTTTCACCGTGCAAAATTTCCGGTGCGGTTATTATGAAACTAGAATATATTCCGCAGATTCTGAAAGTTATTGTGATAGTTAGACTCTTTTAGTTGCTTGGGAATCGTCGTTTGAAGATGGGCATGTGAAACTGCGAGAAAAATTTTGAGAGCGCAGGACGGCTGCCGAAAGTCCGCGTAAAAACGCCCCCCGGGCCCAAAGTTTCACCGTGCAAAATTCCCGGTGATGTTATTATGAAACTAGAATACATTTCGCAGATTCTGAAAGTTATTGCGATAGTTAGACTCTTTTAGTTGCTTGGGAATCGTCGTTTGAAGATGGGCATGTGAAACTGCGAGAAAAATTTTGAGAGCGCAGGACGGCTGCCGAAAGTCTGCGTAAAAACGCCCCCCGGGCCTAAAGTTTCACCGTGCAAAATTCCCGGTGATGTTATTATGAAACTAGAATACATTTCGCAGATTCTGAAAGTTATTGCGATAGTTAGACTCTTTTAGTTGCTTGGGAATCGTCGTTTGAAGATGGGCATGTGAAACTGCGAGAAAAATTTTGAGAGCGCAGGACGGCTGCCGAAAGTCCGCGTAAAAACGCCCCCCGGGCCCAAAGTTTCACCGTGCAAAATTTCCGGTGCGGTTATTATGAAACTAGAATATATTCCGCAGATTCTGAAAGTTATTGTGATAGTTAGACTCTTTTAGTTGCTTGGGAATCGTCGTTTGAAGATGGGCATGTGAAACTGCGAGAAAAATTTTGAGAGCGCAGGACGGCTGCCGAAAGTCCGCGTAAAAACGCCCCCCGGGCCCAAAGTTTCACCGTGCAAAATTTCCGGTGCGGTTATTATGAAACTAGAATATATTCCGCAGATTCTGAAAGTTATTGTGATAGTTAGACTCTTTTAGTTGCTTGGGAATCGTCGTTTGAAGATGGGCATGTGAAACTGCGAGAAAAATTTTGAGAGCGCAGGACGGCTGCCGAAAGTCCGCGTAAAAACGCCCCCCGGGCCCAAAGTTTCACCGTGCAAAATTCCCGGTGATGTTATTATGAAACTAGAATACATTTCGCAGATTCTGAAAGTTATTGCGATAGTTAGACTCTTTTAGTTGCTTGGGAATCGTCGTTTGAAGATGGGCATGTGAAACTGCGAGAAAAATTTTGAGAGCGCAGGACGGCTGCCGAAAGTCTGCGTAAAAACGCCCCCCGGGCCTAAAGTTTCACCGTGCAAAATTCCCGGTGATGTTATTATGAAACTAGAATACATTTCGCAGATTCTGAAAGTTATTGCGATAGTTAGACTCTTTTAGTTGCTTGGGAATCGTCGTTTGAAGATGGGCATGTGAAACTGCGAGAAAAATTTTGAGAGCGCAGGACGGCTGCCGAAAGTCCGCGTAAAAACGCCCCCCGGGCCCAAAGTTTCACCGTGCAAAATTTCCGGTGCGGTTATTATGAAACTAGAATATATTCCGCAGATTCTGAAAGTTATTGTGATAGTTAGACTCTTTTAGTTGCTTGGGAATCGTCGTTTGAAGATGGGCATGTGAAACTGCGAGAAAAATTTTGAGAGCGCAGGACGGCTGCCGAAAGTCCGCGTAAAAACGCCCCCCGGGCCCAAAGTTTCACCGTGCAAAATTTCCGGTGCGGTTATTATGAAACTAGAATATATTCCGCAGATTCTGAAAGTTATTGTGATAGTTAGACTCTTTTAGTTGCTTGGGAATCGTCGTTTGAAGATGGGCATGTGAAACTGCGAGAAAAATTTTGAGAGCGCAGGACGGCTGCCGAAAGTCCGCGTAAAAACGCCCCCCGGGCCCAAAGTTTCACCGTGCAAAATTCCCGGTGATGTTATTATGAAACTAGAATACATTTCGCAGATTCTGAAAGTTATTGCGATAGTTAGACTCTTTTAGTTGCTTGGGAATCGTCGTTTGAAGATGGGCATGTGAAACTGCGAGAAAAATTTTGAGAGCGCAGGACGGCTGCCGAAAGTCTGCGTAAAAACGCCCCCCCGGGCCTAAAGTTTCACCGTGCAAAATTCCCGGTGATGTTATTATGAAACTAGAATACATTTCGCAGATTCTGAAAGTTATTGCGATAGTTAGACTCTTTTAGTTGCTTGGGAATCGTCGTTTGAAGATGGGCATGTGAAACTGCGAGAAAAATTTTGAGAGCGCAGGACGGCTGCCGAAAGTCCGCGTAAAAACGCCCCCCGGGCCCAAAGTTTCACCGTGCAAAATTTCCGGTGCGGTTATTATGAAACTAGAATATATTCCGCAGATTCTGAAAGTTATTGTGATAGTTAGACTCTTTTAGTTGCTTGGGAATCGTCGTTTGAAGATGGGCATGTGAAACTGCGAGAAAAATTTTGAGAGCGCAGGACGGCTGCCGAAAGTCCGCGTAAAAACGCCCCCCGGGCCCAAAGTTTCACCGTGCAAAATTTCCGGTGCGGTTATTATGAAACTAGAATATATTCCGCAGATTCTGAAAGTTATTGTGATAGTTAGACTCTTTTAGTTGCTTGGGAATCGTCGTTTGAAGATGGGCATGTGAAACTGCGAGAAAAATTTTGAGAGCGCAGGACGGCTGCCGAAAGTCCGCGTAAAAACGCCCCCCGGGCCCAAAGTTTCACCGTGCAAAATTCCCGGTGATGTTATTATGAAACTAGAATACATTTCGCAGATTCTGAAAGTTATTGCGATAGTTAGACTCTTTTAGTTGCTTGGGAATCGTCGTTTGAAGATGGGCATGTGAAACTGCGAGAAAAATTTTGAGAGCGCAGGACGGCTGCCGAAAGTCTGCGTAAAAACGCCCCCCGGGCCTAAAGTTTCACCGTGCAAAATTCCCGGTGATGTTATTATGAAACTAGAATACATTTCGCAGATTCTGAAAGTTATTGCGATAGTTAGACTCTTTTAGTTGCTTGGGAATCGTCGTTTGAAGATGGGCATGTGAAACTGCGAGAAAAATTTTGAGAGCGCAGGACGGCTGCCGAAAGTCCGCGTAAAAACGCCCCCCGGGCCCAAAGTTTCACCGTGCAAAATTTCCGGTGCGGTTATTATGAAACTAGAATATATTCCGCAGATTCTGAAAGTTATTGTGATAGTTAGACTCTTTTAGTTGCTTGGGAATCGTCGTTTGAAGATGGGCATGTGAAACTGCGAGAAAAATTTTGAGAGCGCAGGACGGCTGCCGAAAGTCCGCGTAAAAACGCCCCCCGGGCCCAAAGTTTCACCGTGCAAAATTTCCGGTGCGGTTATTATGAAACTAGAATATATTCCGCAGATTCTGAAAGTTATTGTGATAGTTAGACTCTTTTAGTTGCTTGGGAAATCGTCGTTTGAAGATGGGCATGTGAAACTGCGAGAAAAATTTTGAGAGCGCAGGACGGCTGCCGAAAAGTCCGCGTAAAAACGCCCCCCGGGCCCAAAGTTTCACCGTGCAAAATTCCGGTGATGTTATTATGAAACTAGAATACATTTCGCAGATTCTGAAAGTTATTGCGATAGTTAGACTCTTTTAGTTGCTTGGGAATCGTCGTTTGAAGATGGGCATGTGAAACTGCGAGAAAATTTTGAGAGCGCAGGACGGCTGCCGAAAGTCTGCGTAAAAACGCCCCCCGGGCCTAAAGTTTCACCGTGCAAAATTCCCGGTGATGTTATTATGAAAACTAGAATACATTTCGCAGATTCTGAAAGTTATTGCGATAGTTAGACTCTTTTAGTTGCTTGGGAATCGTCGTTTGAAGATGGGCATGTGAAACTGCGAGAAAAATTTTGAGAGCGCAGGACGGCTGCCGAAAGTCCGCGTAAAAAACGCCCCCCGGGCCCAAAGTTTCACCGTGCAAAATTTCCGGTGCGGTTATTATGAAACTAGAATATATTCCGCAGATTCTGAAAGTTATTGTGATAGTTAGACTCTTTTAGTTGCTTGGGAATCGTCGTTTGAAGATGGGCATGTGAAACTGCGAGAAAAATTTTGAGAGCGCAGGACGGCTGCCGAAAGTCCGCGTAAAAACGCCCCCCGGGCCCAAAGTTTCACCGTGCAAAATTTCCGGTGCGGTTATTATGAAACTAGAATATATTCCGCAGATTCTGAAAGTTATTGTGATAGTTAGACTCTTTTAGTTGCTTGGGAATCGTCGTTTGAAGATGGGCATGTGAAACTGCGAGAAAAATTTTGAGAGCGCAGGACGGCTGCCGAAAGTCCGCGTAAAAACGCCCCCCGGGCCCAAAGTTTCACCGTGCAAAATTCCCGGTGATGTTATTATGAAACTAGAATACATTTCGCAGATTCTGAAAGTTATTGCGATAGTTAGACTCTTTTAGTTGCTTGGGAATCGTCGTTTGAAGATGGGCATGTGAAACTGCGAGAAAAATTTTGAGAGCGCAGGACGGCTGCCGAAAGTCTGCGTAAAAACGCCCCCCGGGCCTAAAGTTTCACCGTGCAAAATTCCCGGTGATGTTATTATGAAACTAGAATACATTTCGCAGATTCTGAAAGTTATTGCGATAGTTAGACTCTTTTAGTTGCTTGGGAATCGTCGTTTGAAGATGGGCATGTGAAACTGCGAGAAAAATTTTGAGAGCGCAGGACGGCTGCCGAAAGTCCGCGTAAAAACGCCCCCCGGGCCCAAAGTTTCACCGTGCAAAATTTCCGGTGCGGTTATTATGACAACTAGAATATATTCCGCAGATTCTGAAAGTTATTGTGATAGTTAGACTCTTTTAGTTGCTTGGGAATCGTCGTTTGAAGATGGGCATGTGAAACTGCGAGAAAAATTTTGAGAGCGCAGGACGGCTGCCGAAAGTCCGCGTAAAAACGCCCCCCGGGCCCAAAGTTTCACCGTGCAAAATTTCCGGTGCGGTTATTATGAAACTAGAATATATTCCGCAGATTCTGAAAGTTATTGTGATAGTTAGACTCTTTTAGTTGCTTGGGAATCGTCGTTTGAAGATGGGCATGTGAAACTGCGAGAAAAATTTTGAGAGCGCAGGACGGCTGCCGAAAGTCCGCGTAAAAACGCCCCCCGGGCCCAAAGTTTCACCGTGCAAAATTCCCGGTGATGTTATTATGAAACTAGAATACATTTCGCAGATTCTGAAAGTTATTGCGATAGTTAGACTCTTTTAGTTGCTTGGGAATCGTCGTTTGAAGATGGGCATGTGAAACTGCGAGAAAAATTTTGAGAGCGCAGGACGGCTGCCGAAAGTCTGCGTAAAAACGCCCCCCGGGCCTAAAGTTTCACCGTGCAAAATTCCCGGTGATGTTATTATGAAACTAGAATACATTTCGCAGATTCTGAAAGTTATTGCGATAGTTAGACTCTTTTAGTTGCTTGGGAATCGTCGTTTGAAGATGGGCATGTGAAACTGCGAGAAAAATTTTGAGAGCGCAGGACGGCTGCCGAAAGTCCGCGTAAAAACGCCCCCCGGGCCCAAAGTTTCACCGTGCAAAATTTCCGGTGCGGTTATTATGAAACTAGAATATATTCCGCAGATTCTGAAAGTTATTGTGATAGTTAGACTCTTTTAGTTGCTTGGGAATCGTCGTTTGAAGATGGGCATGTGAAACTGCGAGAAAAATTTTGAGAGCGCAGGACGGCTGCCGAAAGTCCGCGTAAAAACGCCCCCCGGGCCCAAAGTTTCACCGTGCAAAATTTCCGGTGCGGTTATTATGAAACTAGAATATATTCCGCAGATTCTGAAAGTTATTGTGATAGTTAGACTCTTTTAGTTGCTTGGGAATCGTCGTTTGAAGATGGGCATGTGAAACTGCGAGAAAAATTTTGAGAGCGCAGGACGGCTGCCGAAAGTCCGCGTAAAAACGCCCCCCGGGCCCAAAGTTTCACCGTGCAAAATTCCCGGTGATGTTATTATGAAACTAGAATACATTTCGCAGATTCTGAAAGTTATTGCGATAGTTAGACTCTTTTAGTTGCTTGGGAATCGTCGTTTGAAGATGGGCATGTGAAACTGCGAGAAAAATTTTGAGAGCGCAGGACGGCTGCCGAAAGTCTGCGTAAAAAACGCCCCCCGGGCCTAAAGTTTCACCGTGCAAAATTCCCGGTGATGTTATTATGAAACTAGAATACATTTCGCAGATTCTGAAAGTTATTGCGATAGTTAGACTCTTTTAGTTGCTTGGGAATCGTCGTTTGAAGATGGGCATGTGAAACTGCGAGAAAAATTTTGAGAGCGCAGGACGGCTGCCGAAAGTCCGCGTAAAAACGCCCCCCGGGCCCAAAGTTTCACCGTGCAAAATTTCCGGTGCGGTTATTATGAAACTAGAATATATCCGCAGATTCTGAAAGTTATTGTGATAGTTAGACTCTTTTAGTTGCTTGGGAATCGTCGTTTGAAGATGGGCATGTGAAACTGCGAGAAAATTTTGAGAGCGCAGGACGGCCTGCCCGAAAGTCCGCGTAAAAACGCCCCCGGGCCCAAAGTTTCACCGTGCAAAATTTCCGTGCGGTTATTATGAAACTAGAATATATTCCGCAGATTCTGAAAGTTATTGTGATAGTTAGACTCTTTTAGTTGCTTGGGAATCGTCGTTTGAAGATGGGCATGTGAAACTGCGAGAAAAATTTTGAGAGCGCAGGACGGCTGCCGAAAGTCCGCGTAAAAACGCCCCCCGGGCCCAAAGTTTCACCGTGCAAAATTCCCGGTGATGTTATTATGAAACTAGAATACATTTCGCAGATTCTGAAAGTTATTGCGATAGTTAGACTCTTTTAGTTGCTTGGGAATCGTCGTTTGAAGATGGGCATGTGAAACTGCGAGAAAAATTTTGAGAGCGCAGGACGGCCTGCCGAAAGTCTGCGTAAAAACGCCCCCCGGGCCTAAAGTTTCACCGTGCAAAAATTCCCGGTGATGTTATTATGAAACTAGAATACATTTCGCAGATTCTGAAAGTTATTGCGATAGTTAGACTCTTTTAGTTGCTTGGGAATCGTCGTTTGAAGATGGGCATGTGAAACTGCGAGAAAAATTTTGATGAGCGCAGGACGGCTGCCGAAAGTCCGCGTAAAAAACGCCCCCCGGGCCCAAAGTTTCACCGTGCAAAATTTTCCGGTGCGGTTATTATGAAACTAGAATATATTCCGCAGATTCTGAAAGTTATTGTGATAGTTAGACTCTTTTAGTTGCTTGGGAATCGTCGTTTGAAGATGGGCATGTGAAACTGCGAGAAAAAATTTTGAGAGCGCAGGACGGCTGCCGAAAGTCCGCGTAAAAACGCCCCCCGGGCCCAAAGTTTCACCGTGCAAAATTTCCGGTGCGGTTATTATGAAACTAGAATATATTCCGCAGATTCTGAAAGTTATTGTGATAGTTAGACTCTTTTAGTTGCTTGGGAATCGTCGTTTGAAGATGGGCATGTGAAACTGCGAGAAAAATTTTGAGAGCGCAGGACGGCTGCCGAAAGTCCGCGTAAAAACGCCCCCCGGGCCCAAAGTTTCACCGTGCAAAATTCCCGGTGATGTTATTATGAAACTAGAATACATTTCGCAGATTCTGAAAGTTATTGCGATAGTTAGACTCTTTTAGTTGCTTGGGAATCGTCGTTTTGAAGATGGGCATGTGAAACTGCGAGAAAAATTTTGAGAGCGCAGGACGGCTGCCGAAAGTCTGCGTAAAAACGCCCCCCGGGCCTAAAGTTTCACCGTGCAAAATTCCCGGTGATGTTATTATGAAACTAGAATACATTTCGCAGATTCTGAAAGTTATTGCGATAGTTAGACTCTTTTAGTTGCTTGGGAATCGTCGTTTGAAGATGGGCATGTGAAACTGCGAGAAAAATTTTGAGAGCGCAGGACGGCTGCCGAAAGTCCGCGTAAAAAACGCCCCCCGGGCCCAAAGTTTCACCGTGCAAAATTTCCGGTGCGGTTATTATGAAACTAGAATATATTCCGCAGATTCTGAAAGTTATTGTGATAGTTAGACTCTTTTAGTTGCTTGGGAATCGTCGTTTGAAGATGGGCATGTGAAACTGCGAGAAAAATTTTGAGAGCGCAGGACGGCTGCCGAAAGTCCGCGTAAAAACGCCCCCCGGGCCCAAAGTTTCACCGTGCAAAATTTCCGGTGCGGTTATTATGAAACTAGAATATATTCCGCAGATTCTGAAAGTTATTGTGATAGTTAGACTCTTTTAGTTGCTTGGGAATCGTCGTTTGAAGATGGGCATGTGAAACTGCGAGAAAAATTTTGAGAGCGCAGGACGGCTGCCGAAAGTCCGCGTAAAAACGCCCCCCGGGCCCAAAGTTTCACCGTGCAAAATTCCCGGTGATGTTATTATGAAACTAGAATACATTTCGCAGATTCTGAAAGTTATTGCGATAGTTAGACTCTTTTAGTTGCTTGGGAATCGTCGTTTGAAGATGGGCATGTGAAACTGCGAGAAAAATTTTGAGAGCGCAGGACGGCTGCCGAAAGTCTGCGTAAAAACGCCCCCCGGGCCTAAAGTTTCACCGTGCAAAATTCCCGGTGTGATGTTATTATGAAACTAGAATACATTTCGCAGATTCTGAAAGTTATTGCGATAGTTAGACTCTTTTAGTTGCTTGGGAATCGTCGTTTGAAGATGGGCATGTGAAACTGCGAGAAAAATTTTGAGAGCGCAGGACGGCTGCCGAAAGTCCGCGTAAAAAACGCCCCCCGGGCCCAAAGTTTCACCGTGCAAAATTTCCGGTGCGGTTATTATGAAACTAGAATATATTCCGCAGATTCTGAAAGTTATTGTGATAGTTAGACTCTTTTAGTTGCTTGGGAATCGTCGTTTGAAGATGGGCATGTGAAACTGCGAGAAAAATTTTGAGAGCGCAGGACGGCTGCCGAAAGTCCGCGTAAAAACGCCCCCCGGGCCCAAAGTTTCACCGTGCAAAATTTCCGGTGCGGTTATTATGAAACTAGAATATATTCCGCAGATTCTGAAAGTTATTGTGATAGTTAGACTCTTTTAGTTGCTTGGGAATCGTCGTTTGAAGATGGGCATGTGAAACTGCGAGAAAAATTTTGAGAGCGCAGGACGGCTGCCGAAAGTCCGCGTAAAAACGCCCCCCGGGCCCAAAGTTTCACCGTGCAAAATTCCCGGTGATGTTATTATGAAACTAGAATACATTTCGCAGATTCTGAAAGTTATTGCGATAGTTAGACTCTTTTAGTTGCTTGGGAATCGTCGTTTGAAGATGGGCATGTGAAACTGCGAGAAAAATTTTGAGAGCGCAGGACGGCTGCCGAAAGTCTGCGTAAAAACGCCCCCCGGGCCTAAAGTTTCACCGTGCAAAATTCCCGGTGATGTTATTATGAAACTAGAATACATTTCGCAGATTCTGAAAGTTATTGCGATAGTTAGACTCTTTTAGTTGCTTGGGAATCGTCGTTTGAAGATGGGCATGTGAAACTGCGAGAAAAATTTTGAGAGCGCAGGACGGCTGCCGAAAGTCCGCGTAAAAACGCCCCCCGGGCCCAAAGTTTCACCGTGCAAAATTTCCGGTGCGGTTATTATGAAACTAGAATATATTCCGCAGATTCTGAAAGTTATTGTGATAGTTAGACTCTTTTAGTTGCTTGGGAATCGTCGTTTGAAGATGGGCATGTGAAACTGCGAGAAAAATTTTGAGAGCGCAGGACGGCTGCCGAAAGTCCGCGTAAAAACGCCCCCCGGGCCCAAAGTTTCACCGTGCAAAATTTCCGGTGCGGTTATTATGAAACTAGAATATATTCCGCAGATTCTGAAAGTTATTGTGATAGTTAGACTCTTTTAGTTGCTTGGGAATCGTCGTTTGAAGATGGGCATGTGAAACTGCGAGAAAAATTTTGAGAGCGCAGGACGGCTGCCGAAAGTCCGCGTAAAAACGCCCCCCGGGCCCAAAGTTTCACCGTGCAAAATTCCCGGTGATGTTATTATGAAACTAGAATACATTTCGCAGATTCTGAAAGTTATTGCGATAGTTAGACTCTTTTAGTTGCTTGGGAATCGTCGTTTGAAGATGGGCATGTGAAACTGCGAGAAAAATTTTGAGAGCGCAGGACGGCTGCCGAAAGTCTGCGTAAAAACGCCCCCCGGGCCTAAAGTTTCACCGTGCAAAATTCCGGTGATGTTATTATGAAACTAGAATACATTTCGCAGATTCTGAAAGTTATTGCGATAGTTAGACTCTTTTAGTTGCTTGGGAATCGTCGTTTGAAGATGGGCATGTGAAACTGCGAGAAAAATTTTGAGAGCGCAGGACGGCTGCCGAAAGTCCGCGTAAAAACGCCCCCCGGGCCCAAAGTTTCACCGTGCAAAATTTCCGGTGCGGTTATTATGAAACTAGAATATATTCCGCAGATTCTGAAAGTTATTGTGATAGTTAGACTCTTTTAGTTGCTTGGGAATCGTCGTTTGAAGATGGGCATGTGAAACTGCGAGAAAAATTTTGAGAGCGCAGGACGGCTGCCGAAAGTCCGCGTAAAAACGCCCCCCGGGCCCAAAGTTTCACCGTGCAAAATTTCCGGTGCGGTTATTATGAAACTAGAATATATTCCGCAGATTCTGAAAGTTATTGTGATAGTTAGACTCTTTTAGTTGCTTGGGAATCGTCGTTTGAAGATGGGCATGTGAAACTGCGAGAAAAATTTTGAGAGCGCAGGACGGCTGCCGAAAGTCCGCGTAAAAACGCCCCCCGGGCCCAAAGTTTCACCGTGCAAAATTCCCGGTGATGTTATTATGAAACTAGAATACATTTCGCAGATTCTGAAAGTTATTGCGATAGTTAGACTCTTTTAGTTGCTTGGGAATCGTCGTTTGAAGATGGGCATGTGAAACTGCGAGAAAAATTTTGAGAGCGCAGGACGGCTGCCGAAAGTCTGCGTAAAAACGCCCCCCGGGCCTAAAGTTTCACCGTGCAAAATTCCCGGTGATGTTATTATGAAACTAGAATACATTTCGCAGATTCTGAAAGTTATTGCGATAGTTAGACTCTTTTAGTTGCTTGGGAATCGTCGTTTGAAGATGGGCATGTGAAACTGCGAGAAAAATTTTGAGAGCGCAGGACGGCTGCCGAAAGTCCGCGTAAAAAACGCCCCCGGGCCCAAAGTTTCACCGTGCAAAATTTCCGGTGCGGTTATTATGAAACTAGAATATATTCCGCAGATTCTGAAAGTTATTGTGATAGTTAGACTCTTTTAGTTGCTTGGGAATCGTCGTTTGAAGATGGGGCATGTGAAACTGCGAGAAAAATTTTGAGAGCGCAGGACGGCTGCCGAAAGTCCGCGTAAAAACGCCCCCCGGGCCCAAAGTTTCACCGTGCAAAATTTCCGGTGCGGTTATTATGAAACTAGAATATATTCCGCAGATTCTGAAAGTTATTGTGATAGTTAGACTCTTTTAGTTGCTTGGGAATCGTCGTTTGAAGATGGCATGTGAAACTGCGAGAAAAATTTTGAGAGCGCAGGACGGCTGCCGAAAGTCCGCGTAAAAACGCCCCCCGGGCCCAAAGTTTCACCGTGCAAAATTCCCGGTGATGTTATTATGAAACTAGAATACATTTCGCAGATTCTGAAAGTTATTGCGATAGTTAGACTCTTTTAGTTGCTTGGGAATCGTCGTTTGAAGATGGGCATGTGAAACTGCGAGAAAAATTTTGAGAGCGCAGGACGGCTGCCGAAAGTCTGCGTAAAAACGCCCCCCGGGCCTAAAGTTTCACCGTGCAAAATTCCCGGTGATGTTATTATGAAACTAGAATACATTTCGCAGATTCTGAAAGTTATTGCGATAGTTAGACTCTTTTAGTTGCTTGGGAATCGTCGTTTGAAGATGGGCATGTGAAACTGCGAGAAAAATTTTGAGAGCGCAGGACGGCTGCCGAAAGTCCGCGTAAAAACGCCCCCGGGCCCAAAGTTTCACCGTGCAAAATTTCCGGTGCGGTTATTATGAAACTAGAATATATTCCGCAGATTCTGAAAGTTATTGTGATAGTTAGACTCTTTTAGTTGCTTGGGAATCGTCGTTTGAAGATGGGGCATGTGAAACTGCGAGAAAAATTTTGAGAGCGCAGGACGGCTGCCGAAAGTCCGCGTAAAAACGCCCCCCGGGCCCAAAGTTTCACCGTGCAAAATTTCCGGTGCGGTTATTATGAAACTAGAATATATTCCGCAGATTCTGAAAGTTATTGTGATAGTTAGACTCTTTTAGTTGCTTGGGAATCGTCGTTTGAAGATGGGCATGTGAAACTGCGAGAAAAATTTTGAGAGCGCAGGACGGCTGCCGAAAGTCCGCGTAAAAACGCCCCCCGGGCCCAAAGTTTCACCGTTGCAAAATTCCGGTGATGTTATTATGAAACTAGAATACATTTCGCAGATTCTGAAAGTTATTGCGATAGTTAGACTCTTTTAGTTGCTTGGGAATCGTCGTTTGAAGATGGGCATGTGAAACTGCGAGAAAAAATTTTGAGAGCGCAGGACGGCTGCCGAAAGTCCTGCGTAAAAACGCCCCCCGGGCCTAAAGTTTCACCGTGCAAAATTCCCGGTGATGTTATTATGAAACTAGAATACATTTCGCAGATTCTGAAAGTTATTGCGATAGTTAGACTCTTTTAGTTGCTTGGGAATCGTCGTTTGAAGATGGGCATGTGAAACTGCGAGAAAAATTTTGAGAGCGCAGGACGGCTGCCGAAAGTCCGCGTAAAAACGCCCCCCGGGCCCAAAGTTTCACCGTGCAAAATTTCCCGGTGCGGTTATTATGAAACTAGAATATATTCCGCAGATTCTGAAAGTTATTGTGATAGTTAGACTCTTTTAGTTGCTTGGAATCGTCGTTTGAAGATGGGCATGTGAAACTGCGAGAAAAATTTTGAGAGCGCAGGACGGCTGCCGAAAGTCCGCGTAAAAACGCCCCCCGGGCCCAAAGTTTCACCGTGCAAAATTTCCGGTGCGGTTATTATGAAACTAGAATATATTCCGCAGATTCTGAAAGTTATTGTGATAGTTAGACTCTTTTAGTTGCTTGGGAATCGTCGTTTGAAGATGGGCATGTGAAACTGCGAGAAAAATTTTGAGAGCGCAGGACGGCTGCCGAAAGTCCGCGTAAAAAACGCCCCCCGGGCCCAAAGTTTCACCGTGCAAAATTCCCGGTGATGTTATTATGAAACTAGAATACATTTCGCAGATTCTGAAAGTTATTGCGATAGTTAGACTCTTTTAGTTGCTTGGGAATCGTCGTTTGAAGATGGGCATGTGAAACTGCGAGAAAAATTTTGAGAGCGCAGGACGGCTGCCGAAAGTCTGCGTAAAAAACGCCCCCCGGGCCTAAAGTTTCACCGTGCAAAATTCCCGGTGATGTTATTATGAAACTAGAATACATTTCGCAGATTCTGAAAGTTATTGCGATAGTTAGACTCTTTTAGTTGCTTGGGAATCGTCGTTTGAAGATGGGCATGTGAAACTGCGAGAAAAATTTTGAGAGCGGCAGGACGGCTGCCGAAAGTCCGCGTAAAAACGCCCCCCGGGCCCAAAGTTTCACCGTGCAAAATTTCCGGTGCGGTTATTATGAAACTAGAATATATTCCGCAGATTCTGAAAGTTATTGTGATAGTTAGACTCTTTTAGTTGCTTGGGAATCGTCGTTTGAAGATGGGCATGTGAAACTGCGAGAAAAATTTTGAGAGCGCAGGACGGCTGCCGAAAGTCCGCGTAAAAACGCCCCCGGGCCCAAAGTTTCACCGTGCAAAATTTCCGGTGCGGTTATTATGAAACTAGAATATATTCCGCAGATTCTGAAAGTTATTGTGATAGTTAGACTCTTTTAGTTGCTTGGGAATCGTCGTTTGAAGATGGGCATGTGAAACTGCGAGAAAATTTTGAGAGCGCAGGACGGCTGCCGAAAGTCCGCGTAAAAACGCCCCCCGGGCCCCAAAGTTTCACCGTGCAAAATTCCGGTGATGTTATTATGAAACTAGAATACATTTCGCAGATTCTGAAAGTTATTGCGATAGTTAGACTCTTTAGTTGCTTGGGAATCGTCGTTTGAAGATGGGCATGTGAAACTGCGAGAAAAAATTTTGAGAGCGCAGGACGGCTGCCGAAAGTCTGCGTAAAAACGCCCCCCGGGCCTAAAGTTTCACCGTGCAAAATTCCCGGTGATGTTATTATGAAACTAGAATACATTTCGCAGATTCTGAAAGTTATTGCGATAGTTAGACTCTTTTAGTTGCTTGGGAATCGTCGTTTGAAGATGGGCATGTGAAACTGCGAGAAAATTTTGTGAGAGCGCAGGACGGCTGCCGAAAGTCCGCGTAAAAACGCCCCCCCGGGCCAAAGTTTCACCGTGCAAAATTTCCGGTGCGGTTATTATGAAACTAGAATATATTCCGCAGATTCTGAAAGTTATTGTGATAGTTAGACTCTTTAGTTGCTTGGGAATCGTCGTTTGAAGATGGGCATGTGAAACTGCGAGAAAAATTTTGAGAGCGCAGGACGGCTGCCGAAAGTCCGCGTAAAAAACGCCCCCCGGGCCCAAGTTATCTGCAAAATTTCCGGTGCGGTTATTATGAAACTAGAATATATTCCGCAGATTCTGAAAGTTATTGTGATAGTTAGACTCTTTTAGTTGCTTGGGAATCGTCGTTTGAAGATGGGCATGTGAAACTGCGAGAAAAATTTTGAGAGCGCAGGACGGCTGCCGAAAGTCCGCGTAAAAACGCCCCCCGGGCCCAAAGTTTCACCGTGCAAAATTCCCGGTGATGTTATTATGAAACTAGAATACATTTCGCAGATTCTGAAAGTTATTGCGATAGTTAGACTCTTTTAGTTGCTTGGGAATCGTCGTTTGAAGATGGGCATGTGAAACTGCGAGAAAAATTTTGAGAGCGCAGGACGGCTGCCGAAAGTCTGCGTAAAAACGCCCCCCGGGCCTAAAGTTTCACCGTGCAAAATTCCCGGTGATGTTATTATGAAACTAGAATACATTTCGCAGATTCTGAAAGTTATTGCGATAGTTAGACTCTTTTAGTTGCTTGGGAATCGTCGTTTGAAGATGGGCATGTGAAACTGCGAGAAAAATTTTGAGAGCGCAGGACGGCTGCCGAAAGTCCGCGTAAAAACGCCCCCCGGGCCCAAAGTTTCACCGTGCAAAATTTCCGGTGCGGTTATTATGAAACTAGAATATATTCCGCAGATTCTGAAAGTTATTGTGATAGTTAGACTCTTTTAGTTGCTTGGGAATCGTCGTTTGAAGATGGGCATGTGAAACTGCGAGAAAAATTTTGAGAGCGCAGGACGGCTGCCGAAAGTCCGCGTAAAAACGCCCCCCGGGCCCAAAGTTTCACCGTGCAAAATTTCCGGTGCGGTTATTATGAAACTAGAATATATTCCGCAGATTCTGAAAGTTATTGTGATAGTTAGACTCTTTTAGTTGCTTGGGAATCGTCGTTTGAAGATGGGCATGTGAAACTGCGAGAAAAATTTTGAGAGCGCAGGACGGCTGCCGAAAGTCCGCGTAAAAACGCCCCCCGGGCCCAAAGTTTCACCGTGCAAAATTCCCGGTGATGTTATTATGAAACTAGAATACATTTCGCAGATTCTGAAAGTTATTGCGATAGTTAGACTCTTTTAGTTGCTTGGGAATCGTCGTTTGAAGATGGGCATGTGAAACTGCGAGAAAAATTTTGAGAGCGCAGGACGGCTGCCGAAAGTCTGCGTAAAAACGCCCCCCGGGCCTAAAGTTTCACCGTGCAAAATTCCCGGTGATGTTATTATGAAACTAGAATACATTTCGCAGATTCTGAAAGTTATTGCGATAGTTAGACTCTTTTAGTTGCTTGGGAATCGTCGTTTGAAGATGGGCATGTGAAACTGCGAGAAAAATTTTGAGAGCGCAGGACGGCTGCCGAAAGTCCGCGTAAAAACGCCCCCCGGGCCCAAAGTTTCACCGTGCAAAATTTCCGGTGCGGTTATTATGAAACTAGAATATATTCCGCAGATTCTGAAAGTTATTGTGATAGTTAGACTCTTTTAGTTGCTTGGGAATCGTCGTTTGAAGATGGGCATGTGAAACTGCGAGAAAAATTTTGAGAGCGCAGGACGGCTGCCGAAAGTCCGCGTAAAAACGCCCCCCGGGCCCAAAGTTTCACCGTGCAAAATTTCCGGTGCGGTTATTATGAAAATAGAATATATTCCGCAGATTCTGAAAGTTATTGTGATAGTTAGACTCTTTTAGTTGCTTGGGAATCGTCGTTTGAAGATGGGCATGTGAAACTGCGAGAAAAATTTTGAGAGCGCAGGACGGCTGCCGAAAGTCCGCGTAAAAACGCCCCCCGGGCCCAAAGTTTCACCGTGCAAAATTCCCGGTGATGTTATTATGAAACTAGAATACATTTCGCAGATTCTGAAAGTTATTGCGATAGTTAGACTCTTTTAGTTGCTTGGGAATCGTCGTTTGAAGATGGGCATGTGAAACTGCGAGAAAAATTTTGAGAGCGCAGGACGGCTGCCGAAAGTCTGCGTAAAAACGCCCCCCGGGCCTAAAGTTTCACCGTGCAAAATTCCCGGTGATGTTATTATGAAACTAGAATACATTTCGCAGATTCTGAAAGTTATTGCGATAGTTAGACTCTTTTAGTTGCTTGGGAATCGTCGTTTGAAGATGGGCATGTGAAACTGCGAGAAAAATTTTGAGAGCGCAGGACGGCTGCCGAAAGTCCGCGTAAAAACGCCCCCGGGCCCAAAGTTTCACCGTGCAAAATTTCCGGTGCGGTTATTATGAAACTAGAATATATTCCGCAGATTCTGAAAGTTATTGTGATAGTTAGACTCTTTTAGTTGCTTGGGAATCGTCGTTTGAAGATGGGCATGTGAAACTGCGAGAAAAAATTTTGAGAGCGCAGGACGGCTGCCGAAAGTCCGCGTAAAAACGCCCCCCGGGCCCAAAGTTTCACCGTGCAAAATTTCCGGTGCGGTTATTATGAAACTAGAATATATTCCGCAGATTCTGAAAGTTATTGTGATAGTTAGACTCTTTTAGTTGCTTGGGAATCGTCGTTTGAAGATGGGCATGTGAAACTGCGAGAAAAATTTTGAGAGCGCAGGACGGCTGCCGAAAGTCCGCGTAAAAACGCCCCCCGGGCCCAAAGTTTCACCGTGCAAAATTCCCGGTGATGTTATTATGAAACTAGAATACATTTCGCAGATTCTGAAAGTTATTGCGATAGTTAGACTCTTTTAGTTGCTTGGGAATCGTCGTTTGAAGATGGGCATGTGAAACTGCGAGAAAAATTTTGAGAGCGCAGGACGGCTGCCGAAAGTCTGCGTAAAAACGCCCCCCGGGCCTAAAGTTTCACCGTGCAAAATTCCCGGTGATGTTATTATGAAACTAGAATACATTTCGCAGATTCTGAAAGTTATTGCGATAGTTAGACTCTTTTAGTTGCTTGGGAATCGTCGTTTGAAGATGGGCATGTGAAACTGCGAGAAAAATTTTGAGAGCGCAGGACGGCTGCCGAAAGTCCGCGTAAAAACGCCCCCCGGGCCCAAAGTTTCACCGTGCAAAATTTCCGGTGCGGTTATTATGAAACTAGAATATATTCCGCAGATTCTGAAAGTTATTGTGATAGTTAGACTCTTTTAGTTGCTTGGGAATCGTCGTTTGAAGATGGGCATGTGAAACTGCGAGAAAAATTTTGAGAGCGCAGGACGGCTGCCGAAAGTCCGCGTAAAAACGCCCCCCGGGCCCAAAGTTTCACCGTGCAAAATTTCCGGTGCGGTTATTATGAAACTAGAATATATTCCGCAGATTCTGAAAGTTATTGTGATAGTTAGACTCTTTTAGTTGCTTGGGAATCGTCGTTTGAAGATGGGCATGTGAAACTGCGAGAAAAATTTTGAGAGCGCAGGACGGCTGCCGAAAGTCCGCGTAAAAACGCCCCCCGGGCCCAAAGTTTCACCGTGCAAAATTCCCGGTGATGTTATTATGAAACTAGAATACATTTCGCAGATTCTGAAAGTTATTGCGATAGTTAGACTCTTTTAGTTGCTTGGGAATCGTCGTTTGAAGATGGGCATGTGAAACTGCGAGAAAAATTTTGAGAGCGCAGGACGGCTGCCGAAAGTCTGCGTAAAAACGCCCCCCGGGCCTAAAGTTTCACCGTGCAAAATTCCCGGTGATGTTATTATGAAACTAGAATACATTTCGCAGATTCTGAAAGTTATTGCGATAGTTAGACTCTTTTAGTTGCTTGGGAATCGTCGTTTGAAGATGGGCATGTGAAACTGCGAGAAAAATTTTGAGAGCGCAGGACGGCTGCCGAAAGTCCGCGTAAAAACGCCCCCCGGGCCCAAAGTTTCACCGTGCAAAATTTCCGGTGCGGTTATTATGAAACTAGAATATATTCCGCAGATTCTGAAAGTTATTGTGATAGTTAGACTCTTTTAGTTGCTTGGGAATCGTCGTTTGAAGATGGGCATGTGAAACTGCGAGAAAAATTTTGAGAGCGCAGGACGGCTGCCGAAAGTCCGCGTAAAAACGCCCCCCGGGCCCAAAGTTTCACCGTGCAAAATTTCCGGTGCGGTTATTATGAAACTAGAATATATTCCGCAGATTCTGAAAGTTATTGTGATAGTTAGACTCTTTTAGTTGCTTGGGAATCGTCGTTTGAAGATGGGCATGTGAAACTGCGAGAAAAATTTTGAGAGCGCAGGACGGCTGCCGAAAGTCCGCGTAAAAACGCCCCCCGGGCCCAAAGTTTCACCGTGCAAAATTCCCGGTGATGTTATTATGAAACTAGAATACATTTCGCAGATTCTGAAAGTTATTGCGATAGTTAGACTCTTTTAGTTGCTTGGGAATCGTCGTTTGAAGATGGGCATGTGAAACTGCGAGAAAAATTTTGAGAGCGCAGGACGGCTGCCGAAAGTCTGCGTAAAAACGCCCCCCGGGCCTAAAGTTTCACCGTGCAAAATTCCCGGTGATGTTATTATGAAACTAGAATACATTTCGCAGATTCTGAAAGTTATTGCGATAGTTAGACTCTTTTAGTTGCTTGGGAATCGTCGTTTGAAGATGGGCATGTGAAACTGCGAGAAAAATTTTGAGAGCGCAGGACGGCTGCCGAAAGTCCGCGTAAAAACGCCCCCCGGGCCCAAAGTTTCACCG
This sequence comes from Salticus scenicus, assembly GCA_963930645.1. Taxonomy (NCBI): domain Eukaryota; kingdom Metazoa; phylum Arthropoda; class Arachnida; order Araneae; family Salticidae; genus Salticus; species Salticus scenicus. The sequence continues at coordinate 46,105 of CAWVNO010000949.1, read as the reverse complement.
TGCAAAATTTCCGGTGCGGTTATTATGAAACTAGAATATATTCCGCAGATTCTGAAAGTTATTGTGATAGTTAGACTCTTTTAGTTGCTTGGGAATCGTCGTTTGAAGATGGGCATGTGAAACTGCGAGAAAAATTTTGAGAGCGCAGGACGGCTGCCGAAAGTCCGCGTAAAAACGCCCCCCGGGCCCAAAGTTTCACCGTGCAAAATTTCCGGTGCGGTTATTATGAAACTAGAATATATTCCGCAGATTCTGAAAGTTATTGTGATAGTTAGACTCTTTTAGTTGCTTGGGAATCGTCGTTTGAAGATGGGCATGTGAAACTGCGAGAAAAATTTTGAGAGCGCAGGACGGCTGCCGAAAGTCCGCGTAAAAACGCCCCCCGGGCCCAAAGTTTCACCGTGCAAAATTCCCGGTGATGTTATTATGAAACTAGAATACATTTCGCAGATTCTGAAAGTTATTGCGATAGTTAGACTCTTTTAGTTGCTTGGGAATCGTCGTTTGAAGATGGGCATGTGAAACTGCGAGAAAAATTTTGAGAGCGCAGGACGGCTGCCGAAAGTCTGCGTAAAAACGCCCCCCGGGCCTAAAGTTTCACCGTGCAAAATTCCCGGTGATGTTATTATGAAACTAGAATACATTTCGCAGATTCTGAAAGTTATTGCGATAGTTAGACTCTTTTAGTTGCTTGGGAATCGTCGTTTGAAGATGGGCATGTGAAACTGCGAGAAAAATTTTGAGAGCGCAGGACGGCTGCCGAAAGTCCGCGTAAAAACGCCCCCCGGGCCCAAAGTTTCACCGTGCAAAATTTCCGGTGCGGTTATTATGAAACTAGAATATATTCCGCAGATTCTGAAAGTTATTGTGATAGTTAGACTCTTTTAGTTGCTTGGGAATCGTCGTTTGAAGATGGGCATGTGAAACTGCGAGAAAAATTTTGAGAGCGCAGGACGGCTGCCGAAAGTCCGCGTAAAAACGCCCCCCGGGCCCAAAGTTTCACCGTGCAAAATTTCCGGTGCGGTGATTATGAAACTAGAATATATTCCGCAGATTCTGAAAGTTATTGTGATAGTTAGACTCTTTTAGTTGCTTGGGAATCGTCGTTTGAAGATGGGCATGTGAAACTGCGAGAAAAATTTTGAGAGCGCAGGACGGCTGCCGAAAGTCCGCGTAAAAACGCCCCCCGGGCCCAAAGTTTCACCGTGCAAAATTCCCGGTGATGTTATTATGAAACTAGAATACATTTCGCAGATTCTGAAAGTTATTGCGATAGTTAGACTCTTTTAGTTGCTTGGGAATCGTCGTTTGAAGATGGGCATGTGAAACTGCGAGAAAAATTTTGAGAGCGCAGGACGGCTGCCGAAAGTCTGCGTAAAAACGCCCCCCGGGCCTAAAGTTTCACCGTGCAAAATTCCCGGTGATGTTATTATGAAACTAGAATACATTTCGCAGATTCTGAAAGTTATTGCGATAGTTAGACTCTTTTAGTTGCTTGGGAATCGTCGTTTGAAGATGGGCATGTGAAACTGCGAGAAAAATTTTGAGAGCGCAGGACGGCTGCCGAAAGTCCGCGTAAAAACGCCCCCCGGGCCCAAAGTTTCACCGTGCAAAATTTCCGGTGCGGTTATTATGAAACTAGAATATATTCCGCAGATTCTGAAAGTTATTGTGATAGTTAGACTCTTTTAGTTGCTTGGGAATCGTCGTTTGAAGATGGGCATGTGAAACTGCGAGAAAAATTTTGAGAGCGCAGGACGGCTGCCGAAAGTCCGCGTAAAAACGCCCCCCGGGCCCAAAGTTTCACCGTGCAAAATTTCCGGTGCGGTTATTATGAAACTAGAATATATTCCGCAGATTCTGAAAGTTATTGTGATAGTTAGACTCTTTTAGTTGCTTGGGAATCGTCGTTTGAAGATGGGCATGTGAAACTGCGAGAAAAATTTTGAGAGCGCAGGACGGCTGCCGAAAGTCCGCGTAAAAACGCCCCCCGGGCCCAAAGTTTCACCGTGCAAAATTCCCGGTGATGTTATTATGAAACTAGAATACATTTCGCAGATTCTGAAAGTTATTGCGATAGTTAGACTCTTTTAGTTGCTTGGGAATCGTCGTTTGAAGATGGGCATGTGAAACTGCGAGAAAAATTTTGAGAGCGCAGGACGGCTGCCGAAAGTCTGCGTAAAAACGCCCCCCGGGCCTAAAGTTTCACCGTGCAAAATTCCCGGTGATGTTATTATGAAACTAGAATACATTTCGCAGATTCTGAAAGTTATTGCGATAGTTAGACTCTTTTAGTTGCTTGGGAATCGTCGTTTGAAGATGGGCATGTGAAACTGCGAGAAAAATTTTGAGAGCGCAGGACGGCTGCCGAAAGTCCGCGTAAAAACGCCCCCCGGGCCCAAAGTTTCACCGTGCAAAATTTCCGGTGCGGTTATTATGAAACTAGAATATATTCCGCAGATTCTGAAAGTTATTGTGATAGTTAGACTCTTTTAGTTGCTTGGGAATCGTCGTTTTAAGATGGGCATGTGAAACTGCGAGAAAAATTTTGAGAGCGCAGGACGGCTGCCGAAAGTCCGCGTAAAAACGCCCCCCGGGCCCAAAGTTTCACCGTGCAAAATTTCCGGTGCGGTTATTATGAAACTAGAATATATTCCGCAGATTCTGAAAGTTATTGTGATAGTTAGACTCTTTTAGTTGCTTGGGAATCGTCGTTTGAAGATGGGCATGTGAAACTGCGAGAAAAATTTTGAGAGCGCAGGACGGCTGCCGAAAGTCCGCGTAAAAACGCCCCCCGGGCCCAAAGTTTCACCGTGCAAAATTCCCGGTGATGTTATTATGAAACTAGAATACATTTCGCAGATTCTGAAAGTTATTGCGATAGTTAGACTCTTTTAGTTGCTTGGGAATCGTCGTTTGAAGATGGGCATGTGAAACTGCGAGAAAAATTTTGAGAGCGCAGGACGGCTGCCGAAAGTCTGCGTAAAAACGCCCCCCGGGCCTAAAGTTTCACCGTGCAAAATTCCCGGTGATGTTATTATGAAACTAGAATACATTTCGCAGATTCTGAAAGTTATTGCGATAGTTAGACTCTTTTAGTTGCTTGGGAATCGTCGTTTGAAGATGGGCATGTGAAACTGCGAGAAAAATTTTGAGAGCGCAGGACGGCTGCCGAAAGTCCGCGTAAAAAACGCCCCCCGGGCCCAAAGTTTCACCGTGCAAAATTTCCGGTGCGGTTATTATGAAACTAGAATATATTCCGCAGATTCTGAAAGTTATTGTGATAGTTAGACTCTTTTAGTTGCTTGGGAATCGTCGTTTGAAGATGGGCATGTGAAACTGCGAGAAAAATTTTGAGAGCGCAGGACGGCTGCCGAAAGTCCGCGTAAAAACGCCCCCCGGGCCCAAAGTTTCACCGTGCAAAATTTCCGGTGCGGTTATTATGAAACTAGAATATATTCCGCAGATTCTGAAAGTTATTGTGATAGTTAGACTCTTTTAGTTGCTTGGGAATCGTCGTTTGAAGATGGGCATGTGAAACTGCGAGAAAAATTTTGAGAGCGCAGGACGGCTGCCGAAAGTCCGCGTAAAAACGCCCCCCGGGCCCAAAGTTTCACCGTGCAAAATTCCCGGTGATGTTATTATGAAACTAGAATACATTTCGCAGATTCTGAAAGTTATTGCGATAGTTAGACTCTTTTAGTTGCTTGGGAATCGTCGTTTGAAGATGGGCATGTGAAACTGCGAGAAAAATTTTGAGAGCGCAGGACGGCTGCCGAAAGTCTGCGTAAAAACGCCCCCCGGGCCTAAAGTTTCACCGTGCAAAATTCCCGGTGATGTTATTATGAAACTAGAATACATTTCGCAGATTCTGAAAGTTATTGCGATAGTTAGACTCTTTTAGTTGCTTGGGAATCGTCGTTTGAAGATGGGCATGTGAAACTGCGAGAAAAATTTTGAGAGCGCAGGACGGCTGCCGAAAGTCCGCGTAAAAACGCCCCCCGGGCCCAAAGTTTCACCGTGCAAAATTTCCGGTGCGGTTATTATGAAACTAGAATATATTCCGCAGATTCTGAAAGTTATTGTGATAGTTAGACTCTTTTAGTTGCTTGGGAATCGTCGTTTGAAGATGGGCATGTGAAACTGCGAGAAAAATTTTGAGAGCGCAGGACGGCTGCCGAAAGTCCGCGTAAAAACGCCCCCCGGGCCCAAAGTTTCACCGTGCAAAATTTCCGGTGCGGTTATTATGAAACTAGAATATATTCCGCAGATTCTGAAAGTTATTGTGATAGTTAGACTCTTTTAGTTGCTTGGGAATCGTCGTTTGAAGATGGGCATGTGAAACTGCGAGAAAAATTTTGAGAGCGCAGGACGGCTGCCGAAAGTCCGCGTAAAAACGCCCCCCGGGCCCAAAGTTTCACCGTGCAAAATTCCCGGTGATGTTATTATGAAACTAGAATACATTTCGCAGATTTGAAAGTTATTGCGATAGTTAGACTCTTTTAGTTGCTTGGGAATCGTCGTTTGAAGATGGGCATGTGAAACTGCGAGAAAAATTTTGAGAGCGCAGGACGGCTGCCGAAAGTCTGCGTAAAAACGCCCCCCGGGCCTAAAGTTTCACCGTGCAAAATTCCCGGTGATGTTATTATGAAACTAGAATACATTTCGCAGATTCTGAAAGTTATTGCGATAGTTAGACTCTTTTAGTTGCTTGGGAATCGTCGTTTGAAGATGGGCATGTGAAACTGCGAGAAAAATTTTGAGAGCGCAGGACGGCTGCCGAAAGTCCGCGTAAAAACGCCCCCCGGGCCCAAAGTTTCACCGTGCAAAATTTCCGGTGCGGTTATTATGAAACTAGAATATATTCCGCAGATTCTGAAAGTTATTGTGATAGTTAGACTCTTTTAGTTGCTTGGGAATCGTCGTTTGAAGATGGGCATGTGAAACTGCGAGAAAAATTTTGAGAGCGCAGGACGGCTGCCGAAAGTCCGCGTAAAAACGCCCCCCGGGCCCAAAGTTTCACCGTGCAAAATTTCCGGTGCGGTTATTATGAAACTAGAATATATTCCGCAGATTCTGAAAGTTATTGTGATAGTTAGACTCTTTTAGTTGCTTGGGAATCGTCGTTTGAAGATGGGCATGTGAAACTGCGAGAAAAATTTTGAGAGCGCAGGACGGCTGCCGAAAGTCCGCGTAAAAACGCCCCCCGGGCCCAAAGTTTCACCGTGCAAAATTCCCGGTGATGTTATTATGAAACTAGAATACATTTCGCAGATTCTGAAAGTTATTGCGATAGTTAGACTCTTTTAGTTGCTTGGGAATCGTCGTTTGAAGATGGGCATGTGAAACTGCGAGAAAAATTTTGAGAGCGCAGGACGGCTGCCGAAAGTCTGCGTAAAAACGCCCCCCGGGCCTAAAGTTTCACCGTGCAAAATTCCCGGTGATGTTATTATGAAACTAGAATACATTTCGCAGATTCTGAAAGTTATTGCGATAGTTAGACTCTTTTAGTTGCTTGGGAATCGTCGTTTGAAGATGGGCATGTGAAACTGCGAGAAAAATTTTGAGAGCGCAGGACGGCTGCCGAAAGTCCGCGTAAAAACGCCCCCCGGGCCCAAAGTTTCACCGTGCAAAATTTCCGGTGCGGTTATTATGAAACTAGAATATATTCCGCAGATTCTGAAAGTTATTGTGATAGTTAGACTCTTTTAGTTGCTTGGGAATCGTCGTTTGAAGATGGGCATGTGAAACTGCGAGAAAAATTTTGAGAGCGCAGGACGGCTGCCGAAAGTCCGCGTAAAAACGCCCCCCGGGCCCAAAGTTTCACCGTGCAAAATTTCCGGTGCGGTTATTATGAAACTAGAATATATTCCGCAGATTCTGAAAGTTATTGTGATAGTTAGACTCTTTTAGTTGCTTGGGAATCGTCGTTTGAAGATGGGCATGTGAAACTGCGAGAAAAATTTTGAGAGCGCAGGACGGCTGCCGAAAGTCCGCGTAAAAACGCCCCCCGGGCCCAAAGTTTCACCGTGCAAAATTCCCGGTGATGTTATTATGAAACTAGAATACATTTCGCAGATTCTGAAAGTTATTGCGATAGTTAGACTCTTTTAGTTGCTTGGGAATCGTCGTTTGAAGATGGGCATGTGAAACTGCGAGAAAAATTTTGAGAGCGCAGGACGGCTGCCGAAAGTCTGCGTAAAAACGCCCCCCGGGCCTAAAGTTTCACCGTGCAAAATTCCCGGTGATGTTATTATGAAACTAGAATACATTTCGCAGATTCTGAAAGTTATTGCGATAGTTAGACTCTTTTAGTTGCTTGGGAATCGTCGTTTGAAGATGGGCATGTGAAACTGCGAGAAAAATTTTGAGAGCGCAGGACGGCTGCCGAAAGTCCGCGTAAAAACGCCCCCCGGGCCCAAAGTTTCACCGTGCAAAATTTCCGGTGCGGTTATTATGAAACTAGAATATATTCCGCAGATTCTGAAAGTTATTGTGATAGTTAGACTCTTTTAGTTGCTTGGGAATCGTCGTTTGAAGATGGGCATGTGAAACTGCGAGAAAAATTTTGAGAGCGCAGGACGGCTGCCGAAAGTCCGCGTAAAAACGCCCCCCGGGCCCAAAGTTTCACCGTGCAAAATTTCCGGTGCGGTTATTATGAAACTAGAATATATTCCGCAGATTCTGAAAGTTATTGTGATAGTTAGACTCTTTTAGTTGCTTGGGAATCGTCGTTTGAAGATGGGCATGTGAAACTGCGAGAAAAATTTTGAGAGCGCAGGACGGCTGCCGAAAGTCCGCGTAAAAACGCCCCCCGGGCCCAAAGTTTCACCGTGCAAAATTCCCGGTGATGTTATTATGAAACTAGAATACATTTCGCAGATTCTGAAAGTTATTGCGATAGTTAGACTCTTTTAGTTGCTTGGGAATCGTCGTTTGAAGATGGGCATGTGAAACTGCGAGAAAAATTTTGAGAGCGCAGGACGGCTGCCGAAAGTCTGCGTAAAAACGCCCCCCGGGCCTAAAGTTTCACCGTGCAAAATTCCCGGTGATGTTATTATGAAACTAGAATACATTTCGCAGATTCTGAAAGTTATTGCGATAGTTAGACTCTTTTAGTTGCTTGGGAATCGTCGTTTGAAGATGGGCATGTGAAACTGCGAGAAAAATTTTGAGAGCGCAGGACGGCTGCCGAAAGTCCGCGTAAAAACGCCCCCCGGGCCCAAAGTTTCACCGTGCAAAATTTCCGGTGCGGTTATTATGAAACTAGAATATATTCCGCAGATTCTGAAAGTTATTGTGATAGTTAGACTCTTTTAGTTGCTTGGGAATCGTCGTTTGAAGATGGGCATGTGAAACTGCGAGAAAAATTTTGAGAGCGCAGGACGGCTGCCGAAAGTCCGCGTAAAAACGCCCCCCGGGCCCAAAGTTTCACCGTGCAAAATTTCCGGTGCGGTTATTATGAAACTAGAATATATTCCGCAGATTCTGAAAGTTATTGTGATAGTTAGACTCTTTTAGTTGCTTGGGAATCGTCGTTTGAAGATGGGCATGTGAAACTGCGAGAAAAATTTTGAGAGCGCAGGACGGCTGCCGAAAGTCCGCGTAAAAACGCCCCCCGGGCCCAAAGTTTCACCGTGCAAAATTCCCGGTGATGTTATTATGAAACTAGAATACATTTCGCAGATTCTGAAAGTTATTGCGATAGTTAGACTCTTTTAGTTGCTTGGGAATCGTCGTTTGAAGATGGGCATGTGAAACTGCGAGAAAAATTTTGAGAGCGCAGGACGGCTGCCGAAAGTCTGCGTAAAAACGCCCCCCGGGCCTAAAGTTTCACCGTGCAAAATTCCCGGTGATGTTATTATGAAACTAGAATACATTTCGCAGATTCTGAAAGTTATTGCGATAGTTAGACTCTTTTAGTTGCTTGGGAATCGTCGTTTGAAGATGGGCATGTGAAACTGCGAGAAAAATTTTGAGAGCGCAGGACGGCTGCCGAAAGTCCGCGTAAAAACGCCCCCCGGGCCCAAAGTTTCACCGTGCAAAATTTCCGGTGCGGTTATTATGAAACTAGAATATATTCCGCAGATTCTGAAAGTTATTGTGATAGTTAGACTCTTTTAGTTGCTTGGGAATCGTCGTTTGAAGATGGGCATGTGAAACTGCGAGAAAAATTTTGAGAGCGCAGGACGGCTGCCGAAAGTCCGCGTAAAAACGCCCCCCGGGCCCAAAGTTTCACCGTGCAAAATTTCCGGTGCGGTTATTATGAAACTAGAATATATTCCGCAGATTCTGAAAGTTATTGTGATAGTTAGACTCTTTTAGTTGCTTGGGAATCGTCGTTTGAAGATGGGCATGTGAAACTGCGAGAAAAATTTTGAGAGCGCAGGACGGCTGCCGAAAGTCCGCGTAAAAACGCCCCCCGGGCCCAAAGTTTCACCGTGCAAAATTCCCGGTGATGTTATTATGAAACTAGAATACATTTCGCAGATTCTGAAAGTTATTGCGATAGTTAGACTCTTTTAGTTGCTTGGGAATCGTCGTTTGAAGATGGGCATGTGAAACTGCGAGAAAAATTTTGAGAGCGCAGGACGGCTGCCGAAAGTCTGCGTAAAAACGCCCCCCGGGCCTAAAGTTTCACCGTGCAAAATTCCCGGTGATGTTATTATGAAACTAGAATACATTTCGCAGATTCTGAAAGTTATTGCGATAGTTAGACTCTTTTAGTTGCTTGGGAATCGTCGTTTGAAGATGGGCATGTGAAACTGCGAGAAAAATTTTGAGAGCGCAGGACGGCTGCCGAAAGTCCGCGTAAAAACGCCCCCCGGGCCCAAAGTTTCACCGTGCAAAATTTCCGGTGCGGTTATTATGAAACTAGAATATATTCCGCAGATTCTGAAAGTTATTGTGATAGTTAGACTCTTTTAGTTGCTTGGGAATCGTCGTTTGAAGATGGGCATGTGAAACTGCGAGAAAAATTTTGAGAGCGCAGGACGGCTGCCGAAAGTCCGCGTAAAAACGCCCCCCGGGCCCAAAGTTTCACCGTGCAAAATTTCCGGTGCGGTTATTATGAAACTAGAATATATTCCGCAGATTCTGAAAGTTATTGTGATAGTTAGACTCTTTTAGTTGCTTGGGAATCGTCGTTTGAAGATGGGCATGTGAAACTGCGAGAAAAATTTTGAGAGCGCAGGACGGCTGCCGAAAGTCCGCGTAAAAACGCCCCCCGGGCCCAAAGTTTCACCGTGCAAAATTCCCGGTGATGTTATTATGAAACTAGAATACATTTCGCAGATTCTGAAAGTTATTGCGATAGTTAGACTCTTTTAGTTGCTTGGGAATCGTCGTTTGAAGATGGGCATGTGAAACTGCGAGAAAAATTTTGAGAGCGCAGGACGGCTGCCGAAAGTCTGCGTAAAAACGCCCCCCGGGCCTAAAGTTTCACCGTGCAAAATTCCCGGTGATGTTATTATGAAACTAGAATACATTTCGCAGATTCTGAAAGTTATTGCGATAGTTAGACTCTTTTAGTTGCTTGGGAATCGTCGTTTGAAGATGGGCATGTGAAACTGCGAGAAAAATTTTGAGAGCGCAGGACGGCTGCCGAAAGTCCGCGTAAAAACGCCCCCCGGGCCCAAAGTTTCACCGTGCAAAATTTCCGGTGCGGTTATTATGAAACTAGAATATATTCCGCAGATTCTGAAAGTTATTGTGATAGTTAGACTCTTTTAGTTGCTTGGGAATCGTCGTTTGAAGATGGGCATGTGAAACTGCGAGAAAAATTTTGAGAGCGCAGGACGGCTGCCGAAAGTCCGCGTAAAAACGCCCCCCGGGCCCAAAGTTTCACCGTGCAAAATTTCCGGTGCGGTTATTATGAAACTAGAATATATTCCGCAGATTCTGAAAGTTATTGTGATAGTTAGACTCTTTTAGTTGCTTGGGAATCGTCGTTTGAAGATGGGCATGTGAAACTGCGAGAAAAATTTTGAGAGCGCAGGACGGCTGCCGAAAGTCCGCGTAAAAACGCCCCCCGGGCCCAAAGTTTCACCGTGCAAAATTCCCGGTGATGTTATTATGAAACTAGAATACATTTCGCAGATTCTGAAAGTTATTGCGATAGTTAGACTCTTTTAGTTGCTTGGGAATCGTCGTTTGAAGATGGGCATGTGAAACTGCGAGAAAAATTTTGAGAGCGCAGGACGGCTGCCGAAAGTCTGCGTAAAAACGCCCCCCGGGCCTAAAGTTTCACCGTGCAAAATTCCCGGTGATGTTATTATGAAACTAGAATACATTTCGCAGATTCTGAAAGTTATTGCGATAGTTAGACTCTTTTAGTTGCTTGGGAATCGTCGTTTGAAGATGGGCATGTGAAACTGCGAGAAAAATTTTGAGAGCGCAGGACGGCTGCCGAAAGTCCGCGTAAAAACGCCCCCCGGGCCCAAAGTTTCACCGTGCAAAATTTCCGGTGCGGTTATTATGAAACTAGAATATATTCCGCAGATTCTGAAAGTTATTGTGATAGTTAGACTCTTTTAGTTGCTTGGGAATCGTCGTTTGAAGATGGGCATGTGAAACTGCGAGAAAAATTTTGAGAGCGCAGGACGGCTGCCGAAAGTCCGCGTAAAAACGCCCCCCGGGCCCAAAGTTTCACCGTGCAAAATTTCCGGTGCGGTTATTATGAAACTAGAATATATTCCGCAGATTCTGAAAGTTATTGTGATAGTTAGACTCTTTTAGTTGCTTGGGAATCGTCGTTTGAAGATGGGCATGTGAAACTGCGAGAAAAATTTTGAGAGCGCAGGACGGCTGCCGAAAGTCCGCGTAAAAACGCCCCCCGGGCCCAAAGTTTCACCGTGCAAAATTCCCGGTGATGTTATTATGAAACTAGAATACATTTCGCAGATTCTGAAAGTTATTGCGATAGTTAGACTCTTTTAGTTGCTTGGGAATCGTCGTTTGAAGATGGGCATGTGAAACTGCGAGAAAAATTTTGAGAGCGCAGGACGGCTGCCGAAAGTCTGCGTAAAAACGCCCCCCGGGCCTAAAGTTTCACCGTGCAAAATTCCCGGTGATGTTATTATGAAACTAGAATACATTTCGCAGATTCTGAAAGTTATTGCGATAGTTAGACTCTTTTAGTTGCTTGGGAATCGTCGTTTGAAGATGGGCATGTGAAACTGCGAGAAAAATTTTGAGAGCGCAGGACGGCTGCCGAAAGTCCGCGTAAAAACGCCCCCCGGGCCCAAAGTTTCACCGTGCAAAATTTCCGGTGCGGTTATTATGAAACTAGAATATATTCCGCAGATTCTGAAAGTTATTGTGATAGTTAGACTCTTTTAGTTGCTTGGGAATCGTCGTTTGAAGATGGGCATGTGAAACTGCGAGAAAAATTTTGAGAGCGCAGGACGGCTGCCGAAAGTCCGCGTAAAAACGCCCCCCGGGCCCAAAGTTTCACCGTGCAAAATTTCCGGTGCGGTTATTATGAAACTAGAATATATTCCGCAGATTCTGAAAGTTATTGTGATAGTTAGACTCTTTTAGTTGCTTGGGAATCGTCGTTTGAAGATGGGCATGTGAAACTGCGAGAAAAATTTTGAGAGCGCAGGACGGCTGCCGAAAGTCCGCGTAAAAACGCCCCCCGGGCCCAAAGTTTCACCGTGCAAAATTCCCGGTGATGTTATTATGAAACTAGAATACATTTCGCAGATTCTGAAAGTTATTGCGATAGTTAGACTCTTTTAGTTGCTTGGGAATCGTCGTTTGAAGATGGGCATGTGAAACTGCGAGAAAAATTTTGAGAGCGCAGGACGGCTGCCGAAAGTCTGCGTAAAAACGCCCCCCGGGCCTAAAGTTTCACCGTGCAAAATTCCCGGTGATGTTATTATGAAACTAGAATACATTTCGCAGATTCTGAAAGTTATTGCGATAGTTAGACTCTTTTAGTTGCTTGGGAATCGTCGTTTGAAGATGGGCATGTGAAACTGCGAGAAAAATTTTGAGAGCGCAGGACGGCTGCCGAAAGTCCGCGTAAAAACGCCCCCCGGGCCCAAAGTTTCACCGTGCAAAATTTCCGGTGCGGTTATTATGAAACTAGAATATATTCCGCAGATTCTGAAAGTTATTGTGATAGTTAGACTCTTTTAGTTGCTTGGGAATCGTCGTTTGAAGATGGGCATGTGAAACTGCGAGAAAAATTTTGAGAGCGCAGGACGGCTGCCGAAAGTCCGCGTAAAAACGCCCCCCGGGCCCAAAGTTTCACCGTGCAAAATTTCCGGTGCGGTTATTATGAAACTAGAATATATTCCGCAGATTCTGAAAGTTATTGTGATAGTTAGACTCTTTTAGTTGCTTGGGAATCGTCGTTTGAAGATGGGCATGTGAAACTGCGAGAAAAATTTTGAGAGCGCAGGACGGCTGCCGAAAGTCCGCGTAAAAACGCCCCCCGGGCCCAAAGTTTCACCGTGCAAAATTCCCGGTGATGTTATTATGAAACTAGAATACATTTCGCAGATTCTGAAAGTTATTGCGATAGTTAGACTCTTTTAGTTGCTTGGGAATCGTCGTTTGAAGATGGGCATGTGAAACTGCGAGAAAAATTTTGAGAGCGCAGGACGGCTGCCGAAAGTCTGCGTAAAAACGCCCCCCGGGCCTAAAGTTTCACCGTGCAAAATTCCCGGTGATGTTATTATGAAACTAGAATACATTTCGCAGATTCTGAAAGTTATTGCGATAGTTAGACTCTTTTAGTTGCTTGGGAATCGTCGTTTGAAGATGGGCATGTGAAACTGCGAGAAAAATTTTGAGAGCGCAGGACGGCTGCCGAAAGTCCGCGTAAAAACGCCCCCCGGGCCCAAAGTTTCACCGTGCAAAATTTCCGGTGCGGTTATTATGAAACTAGAATATATTCCGCAGATTCTGAAAGTTATTGTGATAGTTAGACTCTTTTAGTAGCTTGGGAATCGTCGTTTGAAGATGGGCATGTGAAACTGCGAGAAAAATTTTGAGAGCGCAGGACGGCTGCCGAAAGTCCGCGTAAAAACGCCCCCCGGGCCCAAAGTTTCACCGTGCAAAATTTCCGGTGCGGTTATTATGAAACTAGAATATATTCCGCAGATTCTGAAAGTTATTGTGATAGTTAGACTCTTTTAGTTGCTTGGGAATCGTCGTTTGAAGATGGGCATGTGAAACTGCGAGAAAAATTTTGAGAGCGCAGGACGGCTGCCGAAAGTCCGCGTAAAAACGCCCCCCGGGCCCAAAGTTTCACCGTGCAAAATTCCCGGTGATGTTATTATGAAACTAGAATACATTTCGCAGATTCTGAAAGTTATTGCGATAGTTAGACTCTTTTAGTTGCTTGGGAATCGTCGTTTGAAGATGGGCATGTGAAACTGCGAGAAAAATTTTGAGAGCGCAGGACGGCTGCCGAAAGTCTGCGTAAAAACGCCCCCCGGGCCTAAAGTTTCACCGTGCAAAATTCCCGGTGATGTTATTATGAAACTAGAATACATTTCGCAGATTCTGAAAGTTATTGCGATAGTTAGACTCTTTTAGTTGCTTGGGAATCGTCGTTTGAAGATGGGCATGTGAAACTGCGAGAAAAATTTTGAGAGCGCAGGACGGCTGCCGAAAGTCCGCGTAAAAACGCCCCCCGGGCCCAAAGTTTCACCGTGCAAAATTTCCGGTGCGGTTATTATGAAACTAGAATATATTCCGCAGATTCTGAAAGTTATTGTGATAGTTAGACTCTTTTAGTTGCTTGGGAATCGTCGTTTGAAGATGGGCATGTGAAACTGCGAGAAAAATTTTGAGAGCGCAGGACGGCTGCCGAAAGTCCGCGTAAAAACGCCCCCCGGGCCCAAAGTTTCACCGTGCAAAATTTCCGGTGCGGTTATTATGAAACTAGAATATATTCCGCAGATTCTGAAAGTTATTGTGATAGTTAGACTCTTTTAGTTGCTTGGGAATCGTCGTTTGAAGATGGGCATGTGAAACTGCGAGAAAAATTTTGAGAGCGCAGGACGGCTGCCGAAAGTCCGCGTAAAAACGCCCCCCGGGCCCAAAGTTTCACCGTGCAAAATTCCCGGTGATGTTATTATGAAACTAGAATACATTTCGCAGATTCTGAAAGTTATTGCGATAGTTAGACTCTTTTAGTTGCTTGGGAATCGTCGTTTGAAGATGGGCATGTGAAACTGCGAGAAAAATTTTGAGAGCGCAGGACGGCTGCCGAAAGTCTGCGTAAAAACGCCCCCCGGGCCTAAAGTTTCACCGTGCAAAATTCCCGGTGATGTTATTATGAAACTAGAATACATTTCGCAGATTCTGAAAGTTATTGCGATAGTTAGACTCTTTTAGTTGCTTGGGAATCGTCGTTTGAAGATGGGCATGTGAAACTGCGAGAAAAATTTTGAGAGCGCAGGACGGCTGCCGAAAGTCCGCGTAAAAACGCCCCCCGGGCCCAAAGTTTCACCGTGCAAAATTTCCGGTGCGGTTATTATGAAACTAGAATATATTCCGCAGATTCTGAAAGTTATTGTGATAGTTAGACTCTTTTAGTTGCTTGGGAATCGTCGTTTGAAGATGGGCATGTGAAACTGCGAGAAAAATTTTGAGAGCGCAGGACGGCTGCCGAAAGTCCGCGTAAAAACGCCCCCCGGGCCCAAAGTTTCACCGTGCAAAATTTCCGGTGCGGTTATTATGAAACTAGAATATATTCCGCAGATTCTGAAAGTTATTGTGATAGTTAGACTCTTTTAGTTGCTTGGGAATCGTCGTTTGAAGATGGGCATGTGAAACTGCGAGAAAAATTTTGAGAGCGCAGGACGGCTGCCGAAAGTCCGCGTAAAAACGCCCCCCGGGCCCAAAGTTTCACCGTGCAAAATTCCCGGTGATGTTATTATGAAACTAGAATACATTTCGCAGATTCTGAAAGTTATTGCGATAGTTAGACTCTTTTAGTTGCTTGGGAATCGTCGTTTGAAGATGGGCATGTGAAACTGCGAGAAAAATTTTGAGAGCGCAGGACGGCTGCCGAAAGTCTGCGTAAAAACGCCCCCCGGGCCTAAAGTTTCACCGTGCAAAATTCCCGGTGATGTTATTATGAAACTAGAATACATTTCGCAGATTCTGAAAGTTATTGCGATAGTTAGACTCTTTTAGTTGCTTGGGAATCGTCGTTTGAAGATGGGCATGTGAAACTGCGAGAAAAATTTTGAGAGCGCAGGACGGCTGCCGAAAGTCCGCGTAAAAACGCCCCCCGGGCCCAAAGTTTCACCGTGCAAAATTTCCGGTGCGGTTATTATGAAACTAGAATATATTCCGCAGATTCTGAAAGTTATTGTGATAGTTAGACTCTTTTAGTTGCTTGGGAATCGTCGTTTGAAGATGGGCATGTGAAACTGCGAGAAAAATTTTGAGAGCGCAGGACGGCTGCCGAAAGTCCGCGTAAAAACGCCCCCCGGGCCCAAAGTTTCACCGTGCAAAATTTCCGGTGCGGTTATTATGAAACTAGAATATATTCCGCAGATTCTGAAAGTTATTGTGATAGTTAGACTCTTTTAGTTGCTTGGGAATCGTCGTTTGAAGATGGGCATGTGAAACTGCGAGAAAAATTTTGAGAGCGCAGGACGGCTGCCGAAAGTCCGCGTAAAAACGCCCCCCGGGCCCAAAGTTTCACCGTGCAAAATTCCCGGTGATGTTATTATGAAACTAGAATACATTTCGCAGATTCTGAAAGTTATTGCGATAGTTAGACTCTTTTAGTTGCTTGGGAATCGTCGTTTGAAGATGGGCATGTGAAACTGCGAGAAAAATTTTGAGAGCGCAGGACGGCTGCCGAAAGTCTGCGTAAAAACGCCCCCCGGGCCTAAAGTTTCACCGTGCAAAATTCCCGGTGATGTTATTATGAAACTAGAATACATTTCGCAGATTCTGAAAGTTATTGCGATAGTTAGACTCTTTTAGTTGCTTGGGAATCGTCGTTTGAAGATGGGCATGTGAAACTGCGAGAAAAATTTTGAGAGCGCAGGACGGCTGCCGAAAGTCCGCGTAAAAACGCCCCCCGGGCCCAAAGTTTCACCGTGCAAAATTTCCGGTGCGGTTATTATGAAACTAGAATATATTCCGCAGATTCTGAAAGTTATTGTGATAGTTAGACTCTTTTAGTTGCTTGGGAATCGTCGTTTGAAGATGGGCATGTGAAACTGCGAGAAAAATTTTGAGAGCGCAGGACGGCTGCCGAAAGTCCGCGTAAAAACGCCCCCCGGGCCCAAAGTTTCACCGTGCAAAATTTCCGGTGCGGTTATTATGAAACTAGAATATATTCCGCAGATTCTGAAAGTTATTGTGATAGTTAGACTCTTTTAGTTGCTTGGGAATCGTCGTTTGAAGATGGGCATGTGAAACTGCGAGAAAAATTTTGAGAGCGCAGGACGGCTGCCGAAAGTCCGCGTAAAAACGCCCCCCGGGCCCAAAGTTTCACCGTGCAAAATTCCCGGTGATGTTATTATGAAACTAGAATACATTTCGCAGATTCTGAAAGTTATTGCGATAGTTAGACTCTTTTAGTTGCTTGGGAATCGTCGTTTGAAGATGGGCATGTGAAACTGCGAGAAAAATTTTGAGAGCGCAGGACGGCTGCCGAAAGTCTGCGTAAAAACGCCCCCCGGGCCTAAAGTTTCACCGTGCAAAATTCCCGGTGATGTTATTATGAAACTAGAATACATTTCGCAGATTCTGAAAGTTATTGCGATAGTTAGACTCTTTTAGTTGCTTGGGAATCGTCGTTTGAAGATGGGCATGTGAAACTGCGAGAAAAATTTTGAGAGCGCAGGACGGCTGCCGAAAGTCCGCGTAAAAACGCCCCCCGGGCCCAAAGTTTCACCGTGCAAAATTTCCGGTGCGGTTATTATGAAACTAGAATATATTCCGCAGATTCTGAAAGTTATTGTGATAGTTAGACTCTTTTAGTTGCTTGGGAATCGTCGTTTGAAGATGGGCATGTGAAACTGCGAGAAAAATTTTGAGAGCGCAGGACGGCTGCCGAAAGTCCGCGTAAAAACGCCCCCCGGGCCCAAAGTTTCACCGTGCAAAATTTCCGGTGCGGTTATTATGAAACTAGAATATATTCCGCAGATTCTGAAAGTTATTGTGATAGTTAGACTCTTTTAGTTGCTTGGGAATCGTCGTTTGAAGATGGGCATGTGAAACTGCGAGAAAAATTTTGAGAGCGCAGGACGGCTGCCGAAAGTCCGCGTAAAAACGCCCCCCGGGCCCAAAGTTTCACCGTGCAAAATTCCCGGTGATGTTATTATGAAACTAGAATACATTTCGCAGATTCTGAAAGTTATTGCGATAGTTAGACTCTTTTAGTTGCTTGGGAATCGTCGTTTGAAGATGGGCATGTGAAACTGCGAGAAAAATTTTGAGAGCGCAGGACGGCTGCCGAAAGTCTGCGTAAAAACGCCCCCCGGGCCTAAAGTTTCACCGTGCAAAATTCCCGGTGATGTTATTATGAAACTAGAATACATTTCGCAGATTCTGAAAGTTATTGCGATAGTTAGACTCTTTTAGTTGCTTGGGAATCGTCGTTTGAAGATGGGCATGTGAAACTGCGAGAAAAATTTTGAGAGCGCAGGACGGCTGCCGAAAGTCCGCGTAAAAACGCCCCCCGGGCCCAAAGTTTCACCGTGCAAAATTTCCGGTGCGGTTATTATGAAACTAGAATATATTCCGCAGATTCTGAAAGTTATTGTGATAGTTAGACTCTTTTAGTTGCTTGGGAATCGTCGTTTGAAGATGGGCATGTGAAACTGCGAGAAAAATTTTGAGAGCGCAGGACGGCTGCCGAAAGTCCGCGTAAAAACGCCCCCCGGGCCCAAAGTTTCACCGTGCAAAATTTCCGGTGCGGTTATTATGAAACTAGAATATATTCCGCAGATTCTGAAAGTTATTGTGATAGTTAGACTCTTTTAGTTGCTTGGGAATCGTCGTTTGAAGATGGGCATGTGAAACTGCGAGAAAAATTTTGAGAGCGCAGGACGGCTGCCGAAAGTCCGCGTAAAAACGCCCCCCGGGCCCAAAGTTTCACCGTGCAAAATTCCCGGTGATGTTATTATGAAACTAGAATACATTTCGCAGATTCTGAAAGTTATTGCGATAGTTAGACTCTTTTAGTTGCTTGGGAATCGTCGTTTGAAGATGGGCATGTGAAACTGCGAGAAAAATTTTGAGAGCGCAGGACGGCTGCCGAAAGTCTGCGTAAAAACGCCCCCCGGGCCTAAAGTTTCACCGTGCAAAATTCCCGGTGATGTTATTATGAAACTAGAATACATTTCGCAGATTCTGAAAGTTATTGCGATAGTTAGACTCTTTTAGTTGCTTGGGAATCGTCGTTTGAAGATGGGCATGTGAAACTGCGAGAAAAATTTTGAGAGCGCAGGACGGCTGCCGAAAGTCCGCGTAAAAACGCCCCCCGGGCCCAAAGTTTCACCGTGCAAAATTTCCGGTGCGGTTATTATGAAACTAGAATATATTCCGCAGATTCTGAAAGTTATTGTGATAGTTAGACTCTTTTAGTTGCTTGGGAATCGTCGTTTGAAGATGGGCATGTGAAACTGCGAGAAAAATTTTGAGAGCGCAGGACGGCTGCCGAAAGTCCGCGTAAAAACGCCCCCCGGGCCCAAAGTTTCACCGTGCAAAATTTCCGGTGCGGTTATTATGAAACTAGAATATATTCCGCAGATTCTGAAAGTTATTGTGATAGTTAGACTCTTTTAGTTGCTTGGGAATCGTCGTTTGAAGATGGGCATGTGAAACTGCGAGAAAAATTTTGAGAGCGCAGGACGGCTGCCGAAAGTCCGCGTAAAAACGCCCCCCGGGCCCAAAGTTTCACCGTGCAAAATTCCCGGTGATGTTATTATGAAACTAGAATACATTTCGCAGATTCTGAAAGTTATTGCGATAGTTAGACTCTTTTAGTTGCTTGGGAATCGTCGTTTGAAGATGGGCATGTGAAACTGCGAGAAAAATTTTGAGAGCGCAGGACGGCTGCCGAAAGTCTGCGTAAAAACGCCCCCCGGGCCTAAAGTTTCACCGTGCAAAATTCCCGGTGATGTTATTATGAAACTAGAATACATTTCGCAGATTCTGAAAGTTATTGCGATAGTTAGACTCTTTTAGTTGCTTGGGAATCGTCGTTTGAAGATGGGCATGTGAAACTGCGAGAAAAATTTTGAGAGCGCAGGACGGCTGCCGAAAGTCCGCGTAAAAACGCCCCCCGGGCCCAAAGTTTCACCGTGCAAAATTTCCGGTGCGGTTATTATGAAACTAGAATATATTCCGCAGATTCTGAAAGTTATTGTGATAGTTAGACTCTTTTAGTTGCTTGGGAATCGTCGTTTGAAGATGGGCATGTGAAACTGCGAGAAAAATTTTGAGAGCGCAGGACGGCTGCCGAAAGTCCGCGTAAAAACGCCCCCCGGGCCCAAAGTTTCACCGTGCAAAATTTCCGGTGCGGTTATTATGAAACTAGAATATATTCCGCAGATTCTGAAAGTTATTGTGATAGTTAGACTCTTTTAGTTGCTTGGGAATCGTCGTTTGAAGATGGGCATGTGAAACTGCGAGAAAAATTTTGAGAGCGCAGGACGGCTGCCGAAAGTCCGCGTAAAAACGCCCCCCGGGCCCAAAGTTTCACCGTGCAAAATTCCCGGTGATGTTATTATGAAACTAGAATACATTTCGCAGATTCTGAAAGTTATTGCGATAGTTAGACTCTTTTAGTTGCTTGGGAATCGTCGTTTGAAGATGGGCATGTGAAACTGCGAGAAAAATTTTGAGAGCGCAGGACGGCTGCCGAAAGTCTGCGTAAAAACGCCCCCCGGGCCTAAAGTTTCACCGTGCAAAATTCCCGGTGATGTTATTATGAAACTAGAATACATTTCGCAGATTCTGAAAGTTATTGCGATAGTTAGACTCTTTTAGTTGCTTGGGAATCGTCGTTTGAAGATGGGCATGTGAAACTGCGAGAAAAATTTTGAGAGCGCAGGACGGCTGCCGAAAGTCCGCGTAAAAACGCCCCCCGGGCCCAAAGTTTCACCGTGCAAAATTTCCGGTGCGGTTATTATGAAACTAGAATATATTCCGCAGATTCTGAAAGTTATTGTGATAGTTAGACTCTTTTAGTTGCTTGGGAATCGTCGTTTGAAGATGGGCATGTGAAACTGCGAGAAAAATTTTGAGAGCGCAGGACGGCTGCCGAAAGTCCGCGTAAAAACGCCCCCCGGGCCCAAAGTTTCACCGTGCAAAATTTCCGGTGCGGTTATTATGAAACTAGAATATATTCCGCAGATTCTGAAAGTTATTGTGATAGTTAGACTCTTTTAGTTGCTTGGGAATCGTCGTTTGAAGATGGGCATGTGAAACTGCGAGAAAAATTTTGAGAGCGCAGGACGGCTGCCGAAAGTCCGCGTAAAAACGCCCCCCGGGCCCAAAGTTTCACCGTGCAAAATTCCCGGTGATGTTATTATGAAACTAGAATACATTTCGCAGATTCTGAAAGTTATTGCGATAGTTAGACTCTTTTAGTTGCTTGGGAATCGTCGTTTGAAGATGGGCATGTGAAACTGCGAGAAAAATTTTGAGAGCGCAGGACGGCTGCCGAAAGTCCGCGTAAAAACGCCCCCCGGGCCCAAAGTTTCACCGTGCAAAATTTCCGGTGCGGTTATTATGAAACTAGAATATATTCCGCAGATTCTGAAAGTTATTGTGATAGTTAGACTCTTTTAGTTGCTTGGGAATCGTCGTTTGAAGATGGGCATGTGAAACTGCGAGAAAAATTTTGAGAGCGCAGGACGGCTGCCGAAAGTCCGCGTAAAAACGCCCCCCGGGCCCAAAGTTTCACCGTGCAAAATTTCCGGTGCGGTTATTATGAAACTAGAATATATTCCGCAGATTCTGAAAGTTATTGTGATAGTTAGACTCTTTTAGTTGCTTGGGAATCGTCGTTTGAAGATGGGCATGTGAAACTGCGAGAAAAATTTTGAGAGCGCAGGACGGCTGCCGAAAGTCCGCGTAAAAACGCCCCCCGGGCCCAAAGTTTCACCGTGCAAAATTCCCGGTGATGTTATTATGAAACTAGAATATATTTCGCAGATTCTGAAAGTTATTGCGATAGTTAGACTCTTTTAGTTGCTTGGGAATCGTCGTTTGAAGATGGGCATGTGAAACTGCGAGAAAAATTTTGAGAGCGCAGGACGGCTGCCGAAAGTCTGCGTAAAAACGCCCCCCGGGCCCAAAGTTTCACCGTGCAAAATTCCCGGTGATGTTATTATGAAACTAGAATACATTTCGCAGATTCTGAAAGTTATTGCGATAGTTAGACTCTTTTAGTTGCTTGGGAATCGTCGTTTGAAGATGGGCATGTGAAACTGCGAGAAAAATTTTGAGAGCGCAGGACGGCTGCCGAAAGTCCGCGTAAAAACGCCCCCCGGGCCCAAAGTTTCACCGTGCAAAATTTCCGGTGCGGTTATTATGAAACTAGAATATATTCCGCAGATTCTGAAAGTTATTGTGATAGTTAGACTCTTTTAGTTGCTTGGGAATCGTCGTTTGAAGATGGGCATGTGAAACTGCGAGAAAAATTTTGAGAGCGCAGGACGGCTGCCGAAAGTCCGCGTAAAAACGCCCCCCGGGCCCAAAGTTTCACCGTGCAAAATTTCCGGTGCGGTTATTATGAAACTAGAATATATTCCGCAGATTCTGAAAGTTATTGTGATAGTTAGACTCTTTTAGTTGCTTGGGAATCGTCGTTTGAAGATGGGCATGTGAAACTGCGAGAAAAATTTTGAGAGCGCAGGACGGCTGCCGAAAGTCCGCGTAAAAACGCCCCCCGGGCCCAAAGTTTCACCGTGCAAAATTCCCGGTGATGTTATTATGAAACTAGAATACATTTCGCAGATTCTGAAAGTTATTGCGATAGTTAGACTCTTTTAGTTGCTTGGGAATCGTCGTTTGAAGATGGGCATGTGAAACTGCGAGAAAAATTTTGAGAGCGCAGGACGGCTGCCGAAAGTCTGCGTAAAAACGCCCCCCGGGCCTAAAGTTTCACCGTGCAAAATTCCCGGTGCGGTTATTATGAAACTAGAATATATTCCGCAGATTCTGAAAGTTATTGTGATAGTTAGACTCTTTTAGTTGCTTGGGAATCGTCGTTTGAAGATGGGCATGTGAAACTGCGAGAAAAATTTTGAGAGCGCAGGACGGCTGCCGAAAGTCCGCGTAAAAACGCCCCCCGGGCCCAAAGTTTCACCGTGCAAAATTTCCGGTGCGGTTATTATGAAACTAGAATATATTCCGCAGATTCTGAAAGTTATTGTGATAGTTAGACTCTTTTAGTTGCTTGGGAATCGTCGTTTGAAGATGGGCATGTGAAACTGCGAGAAAAATTTTGAGAGCGCAGGACGGCTGCCGAAAGTCCGCGTAAAAACGCCCCCCGGGCCCAAAGTTTCACCGTGCAAAATTCCCGGTGATGTTATTATGAAACTAGAATACATTTCGCAGATTCTGAAAGTTATTGCGATAGTTAGACTCTTTTAGTTGCTTGGGAATCGTCGTTTGAAGATGGGCATGTGAAACTGCGAGAAAAATTTTGAGAGCGCAGGACGGCTGCCGAAAGTCTGCGTAAAAACGCCCCCCGGGCCTAAAGTTTCACCGTGCAAAATTCCCGGTGATGTTATTATGAAACTAGAATACATTTCGCAGATTCTGAAAGTTATTGCGATAGTTAGACTCTTTTAGTTGCTTGGGAATCGTCGTTTGAAGATGGGCATGTGAAACTGCGAGAAAAATTTTGAGAGCGCAGGACGGCTGCCGAAAGTCCGCGTAAAAACGCCCCCCGGGCCCAAAGTTTCACCGTGCAAAATTTCCGGTGCGGTTATTATGAAACTAGAATATATTCCGCAGATTCTGAAAGTTATTGTGATAGTTAGACTCTTTTAGTTGCTTGGGAATCGTCGTTTGAAGATGGGCATGTGAAACTGCGAGAAAAATTTTGAGAGCGCAGGACGGCTGCCGAAAGTCCGCGTAAAAACGCCCCCCGGGCCCAAAGTTTCACCGTGCAAAATTTCCGGTGCGGTTATTATGAAACTAGAATATATTCCGCAGATTCTGAAAGTTATTGTGATAGTTAGACTCTTTTAGTTGCTTGGGAATCGTCGTTTGAAGATGGGCATGTGAAACTGCGAGAAAAATTTTGAGAGCGCAGGACGGCTGCCGAAAGTCCGCGTAAAAACGCCCCCCGGGCCCAAAGTTTCACCGTGCAAAATTCCCGGTGATGTTATTATGAAACTAGAATACATTTCGCAGATTCTGAAAGTTATTGCGATAGTTAGACTCTTTTAGTTGCTTGGGAATCGTCGTTTGAAGATGGGCATGTGAAACTGCGAGAAAAATTTTGAGAGCGCAGGACGGCTGCCGAAAGTCTGCGTAAAAACGCCCCCCGGGCCTAAAGTTTCACCGTGCAAAATTCCCGGTGATGTTATTATGAAACTAGAATACATTTCGCAGATTCTGAAAGTTATTGCGATAGTTAGACTCTTTTAGTTGCTTGGGAATCGTCGTTTGAAGATGGGCATGTGAAACTGCGAGAAAAATTTTGAGAGCGCAGGACGGCTGCCGAAAGTCCGCGTAAAAACGCCCCCCGGGCCCAAAGTTTCACCGTGCAAAATTTCCGGTGCGGTTATTATGAAACTAGAATATATTCCGCAGATTCTGAAAGTTATTGTGATAGTTAGACTCTTTTAGTTGCTTGGGAATCGTCGTTTGAAGATGGGCATGTGAAACTGCGAGAAAAATTTTGAGAGCGCAGGACGGCTGCCGAAAGTCCGCGTAAAAACGCCCCCCGGGCCCAAAGTTTCACCGTGCAAAATTTCCGGTGCGGTTATTATGAAACTAGAATATATTCCGCAGATTCTGAAAGTTATTGTGATAGTTAGACTCTTTTAGTTGCTTGGGAATCGTCGTTTGAAGATGGGCATGTGAAACTGCGAGAAAAATTTTGAGAGCGCAGGACGGCTGCCGAAAGTCCGCGTAAAAACGCCCCCCGGGCCCAAAGTTTCACCGTGCAAAATTCCCGGTGATGTTATTATGAAACTAGAATACATTTCGCAGATTCTGAAAGTTATTGCGATAGTTAGACTCTTTTAGTTGCTTGGGAATCGTCGTTTGAAGATGGGCATGTGAAACTGCGAGAAAAATTTTGAGAGCGCAGGACGGCTGCCGAAAGTCTGCGTAAAAACGCCCCCCGGGCCTAAAGTTTCACCGTGCAAAATTCCCGGTGATGTTATTATGAAACTAGAATACATTTCGCAGATTCTGAAAGTTATTGCGATAGTTAGACTCTTTTAGTTGCTTGGGAATCGTCGTTTGAAGATGGGCATGTGAAACTGCGAGAAAAATTTTGAGAGCGCAGGACGGCTGCCGAAAGTCCGCGTAAAAACGCCCCCCGGGCCCAAAGTTTCACCGTGCAAAATTTCCGGTGCGGTTATTATGAAACTAGAATATATTCCGCAGATTCTGAAAGTTATTGTGATAGTTAGACTCTTTTAGTTGCTTGGGAATCGTCGTTTGAAGATGGGCATGTGAAACTGCGAGAAAAATTTTGAGAGCGCAGGACGGCTGCCGAAAGTCCGCGTAAAAACGCCCCCCGGGCCCAAAGTTTCACCGTGCAAAATTTCCGGTGCGGTTATTATGAAACTAGAATATATTCCGCAGATTCTGAAAGTTATTGTGATAGTTAGACTCTTTTAGTTGCTTGGGAATCGTCGTTTGAAGATGGGCATGTGAAACTGCGAGAAAAATTTTGAGAGCGCAGGACGGCTGCCGAAAGTCCGCGTAAAAACGCCCCCCGGGCCCAAAGTTTCACCGTGCAAAATTCCCGGTGATGTTATTATGAAACTAGAATACATTTCGCAGATTCTGAAAGTTATTGCGATAGTTAGACTCTTTTAGTTGCTTGGGAATCGTCGTTTGAAGATGGGCATGTGAAACTGCGAGAAAAATTTTGAGAGCGCAGGACGGCTGCCGAAAGTCTGCGTAAAAACGCCCCCCGGGCCTAAAGTTTCACCGTGCAAAATTCCCGGTGATGTTATTATGAAACTAGAATACATTTCGCAGATTCTGAAAGTTATTGCGGTAGTTAGACTCTTTTAGTTGCTTGGGAATCGTCGTTTGAAGATGGGCATGTGAAACTGCGAGAAAAATTTTGAGAGCGCAGGACGGCTGCCGAAAGTCCGCGTAAAAACGCCCCCCGGGCCCAAAGTTTCACCGTGCAAAATTTCCGGTGCGGTTATTATGAAACTAGAATATATTCCGCAGATTCTGAAAGTTATTGTGATAGTTAGACTCTTTTAGTTGCTTGGGAATCGTCGTTTGAAGATGGGCATGTGAAACTGCGAGAAAAATTTTGAGAGCGCAGGACGGCTGCCGAAAGTCCGCGTAAAAACGCCCCCCGGGCCCAAAGTTTCACCGTGCAAAATTTCCGGTGCGGTTATTATGAAACTAGAATATATTCCGCAGATTCTGAAAGTTATTGTGATAGTTAGACTCTTTTAGTTGCTTGGGAATCGTCGTTTGAAGATGGGCATGTGAAACTGCGAGAAAAATTTTGAGAGCGCAGGACGGCTGCCGAAAGTCCGCGTAAAAACGCCCCCCGGGCCCAAAGTTTCACCGTGCAAAATTCCCGGTGATGTTATTATGAAACTAGAATACATTTCGCAGATTCTGAAAGTTATTGCGATAGTTAGACTCTTTTAGTTGCTTGGGAATCGTCGTTTGAAGATGGGCATGTGAAACTGCGAGAAAAATTTTGAGAGCGCAGGACGGCTGCCGAAAGTCTGCGTAAAAACGCCCCCCGGGCCTAAAGTTTCACCGTGCAAAATTCCCGGTGATGTTATTATGAAACTAGAATACATTTCGCAGATTCTGAAAGTTATTGCGATAGTTAGACTCTTTTAGTTGCTTGGGAATCGTCGTTTGAAGATGGGCATGTGAAACTGCGAGAAAAATTTTGAGAGCGCAGGACGGCTGCCGAAAGTCCGCGTAAAAACGCCCCCCGGGCCCAAAGTTTCACCGTGCAAAATTTCCGGTGCGGTTATTATGAAACTAGAATATATTCCGCAGATTCTGAAAGTTATTGTGATAGTTAGACTCTTTTAGTTGCTTGGGAATCGTCGTTTGAAGATGGGCATGTGAAACTGCGAGAAAAATTTTGAGAGCGCAGGACGGCTGCCGAAAGTCCGCGTAAAAACGCCCCCCGGGCCCAAAGTTTCACCGTGCAAAATTTCCGGTGCGGTTATTATGAAACTAGAATATATTCCGCAGATTCTGAAAGTTATTGTGATAGTTAGACTCTTTTAGTTGCTTGGGAATCGTCGTTTGAAGATGGGCATGTGAAACTGCGAGAAAAATTTTGAGAGCGCAGGACGGCTGCCGAAAGTCCGCGTAAAAACGCCCCCCGGGCCCAAAGTTTCACCGTGCAAAATTCCCGGTGATGTTATTATGAAACTAGAATACATTTCGCAGATTCTGAAAGTTATTGCGATAGTTAGACTCTTTTAGTTGCTTGGGAATCGTCGTTTGAAGATGGGCATGTGAAACTGCGAGAAAAATTTTGAGAGCGCAGGACGGCTGCCGAAAGTCTGCGTAAAAACGCCCCCCGGGCCTAAAGTTTCACCGTGCAAAATTCCCGGTGATGTTATTATGAAACTAGAATACATTTCGCAGATTCTGAAAGTTATTGCGATAGTTAGACTCTTTTAGTTGCTTGGGAATCGTCGTTTGAAGATGGGCATGTGAAACTGCGAGAAAAATTTTGAGAGCGCAGGACGGCTGCCGAAAGTCCGCGTAAAAACGCCCCCCGGGCCCAAAGTTTCACCGTGCAAAATTTCCGGTGCGGTTATTATGAAACTAGAATATATTCCGCAGATTCTGAAAGTTATTGTGATAGTTAGACTCTTTTAGTTGCTTGGGAATCGTCGTTTGAAGATGGGCATGTGAAACTGCGAGAAAAATTTTGAGAGCGCAGGACGGCTGCCGAAAGTCCGCGTAAAAACGCCCCCCGGGCCCAAAGTTTCACCGTGCAAAATTTCCGGTGCGGTTATTATGAAACTAGAATATATTCCGCAGATTCTGAAAGTTATTGTGATAGTTAGACTCTTTTAGTTGCTTGGGAATCGTCGTTTGAAGATGGGCATGTGAAACTGCGAGAAAAATTTTGAGAGCGCAGGACGGCTGCCGAAAGTCCGCGTAAAAACGCCCCCCGGGCCCAAAGTTTCACCGTGCAAAATTCCCGGTGATGTTATTATGAAACTAGAATACATTTCGCAGATTCTGAAAGTTATTGCGATAGTTAGACTCTTTTAGTTGCTTGGGAATCGTCGTTTGAAGATGGGCATGTGAAACTGCGAGAAAAATTTTGAGAGCGCAGGACGGCTGCCGAAAGTCTGCGTAAAAACGCCCCCCGGGCCTAAAGTTTCACCGTGCAAAATTCCCGGTGATGTTATTATGAAACTAGAATACATTTCGCAGATTCTGAAAGTTATTGCGATAGTTAGACTCTTTTAGTTGCTTGGGAATCGTCGTTTGAAGATGGGCATGTGAAACTGCGAGAAAAATTTTGAGAGCGCAGGACGGCTGCCGAAAGTCCGCGTAAAAACGCCCCCCGGGCCCAAAGTTTCACCGTGCAAAATTTCCGGTGCGGTTATTATGAAACTAGAATATATTCCGCAGATTCTGAAAGTTATTGTGATAGTTAGACTCTTTTAGTTGCTTGGGAATCGTCGTTTGAAGATGGGCATGTGAAACTGCGAGAAAAATTTTGAGAGCGCAGGACGGCTGCCGAAAGTCCGCGTAAAAACGCCCCCCGGGCCCAAAGTTTCACCGTGCAAAATTTCCGGTGCGGTTATTATGAAACTAGAATATATTCCGCAGATTCTGAAAGTTATTGTGATAGTTAGACTCTTTTAGTTGCTTGGGAATCGTCGTTTGAAGATGGGCATGTGAAACTGCGAGAAAAATTTTGAGAGCGCAGGACGGCTGCCGAAAGTCCGCGTAAAAACGCCCCCCGGGCCCAAAGTTTCACCGTGCAAAATTCCCGGTGATGTTATTATGAAACTAGAATACATTTCGCAGATTCTGAAAGTTATTGCGATAGTTAGACTCTTTTAGTTGCTTGGGAATCGTCGTTTGAAGATGGGCATGTGAAACTGCGAGAAAAATTTTGAGAGCGCAGGACGGCTGCCGAAAGTCTGCGTAAAAACGCCCCCCGGGCCTAAAGTTTCACCGTGCAAAATTCCCGGTGATGTTATTATGAAACTAGAATACATTTCGCAGATTCTGAAAGTTATTGCGATAGTTAGACTCTTTTAGTTGCTTGGGAATCGTCGTTTGAAGATGGGCATGTGAAACTGCGAGAAAAATTTTGAGAGCGCAGGACGGCTGCCGAAAGTCCGCGTAAAAACGCCCCCCGGGCCCAAAGTTTCACCGTGCAAAATTTCCGGTGCGGTTATTATGAAACTAGAATATATTCCGCAGATTCTGAAAGTTATTGTGATAGTTAGACTCTTTTAGTTGCTTGGGAATCGTCGTTTGAAGATGGGCATGTGAAACTGCGAGAAAAATTTTGAGAGCGCAGGACGGCTGCCGAAAGTCCGCGTAAAAACGCCCCCCGGGCCCAAAGTTTCACCGTGCAAAATTTCCGGTGCGGTTATTATGAAACTAGAATATATTCCGCAGATTCTGAAAGTTATTGTGATAGTTAGACTCTTTTAGTTGCTTGGGAATCGTCGTTTGAAGATGGGCATGTGAAACTGCGAGAAAAATTTTGAGAGCGCAGGACGGCTGCCGAAAGTCCGCGTAAAAACGCCCCCCGGGCCCAAAGTTTCACCGTGCAAAATTCCCGGTGATGTTATTATGAAACTAGAATACATTTCGCAGATTCTGAAAGTTATTGCGATAGTTAGACTCTTTTAGTTGCTTGGGAATCGTCGTTTGAAGATGGGCATGTGAAACTGCGAGAAAAATTTTGAGAGCGCAGGACGGCTGCCGAAAGTCTGCGTAAAAACGCCCCCCGGGCCTAAAGTTTCACCGTGCAAAATTCCCGGTGATGTTATTATGAAACTAGAATACATTTCGCAGATTCTGAAAGTTATTGCGATAGTTAGACTCTTTTAGTTGCTTGGGAATCGTCGTTTGAAGATGGGCATGTGAAACTGCGAGAAAAATTTTGAGAGCGCAGGACGGCTGCCGAAAGTCCGCGTAAAAACGCCCCCCGGGCCCAAAGTTTCACCGTGCAAAATTTCCGGTGCGGTTATTATGAAACTAGAATATATTCCGCAGATTCTGAAAGTTATTGTGATAGTTAGACTCTTTTAGTTGCTTGGGAATCGTCGTTTGAAGATGGGCATGTGAAACTGCGAGAAAAATTTTGAGAGCGCAGGACGGCTGCCGAAAGTCCGCGTAAAAACGCCCCCCGGGCCCAAAGTTTCACCGTGCAAAATTTCCGGTGCGGTTATTATGAAACTAGAATATATTCCGCAGATTCTGAAAGTTATTGTGATAGTTAGACTCTTTTAGTTGCTTGGGAATCGTCGTTTGAAGATGGGCATGTGAAACTGCGAGAAAAATTTTGAGAGCGCAGGACGGCTGCCGAAAGTCCGCGTAAAAACGCCCCCCGGGCCCAAAGTTTCACCGTGCAAAATTCCCGGTGATGTTATTATGAAACTAGAATACATTTCGCAGATTCTGAAAGTTATTGCGATAGTTAGACTCTTTTAGTTGCTTGGGAATCGTCGTTTGAAGATGGGCATGTGAAACTGCGAGAAAAATTTTGAGAGCGCAGGACGGCTGCCGAAAGTCTGCGTAAAAACGCCCCCCGGGCCTAAAGTTTCACCGTGCAAAATTCCCGGTGATGTTATTATGAAACTAGAATACATTTCGCAGATTCTGAAAGTTATTGCGATAGTTAGACTCTTTTAGTTGCTTGGGAATCGTCGTTTGAAGATGGGCATGTGAAACTGCGAGAAAAATTTTGAGAGCGCAGGACGGCTGCCGAAAGTCCGCGTAAAAACGCCCCCCGGGCCCAAAGTTTCACCGTGCAAAATTTCCGGTGCGGTTATTATGAAACTAGAATATATTCCGCAGATTCTGAAAGTTATTGTGATAGTTAGACTCTTTTAGTTGCTTGGGAATCGTCGTTTGAAGATGGGCATGTGAAACTGCGAGAAAAATTTTGAGAGCGCAGGACGGCTGCCGAAAGTCCGCGTAAAAACGCCCCCCGGGCCCAAAGTTTCACCGTGCAAAATTTCCGGTGCGGTTATTATGAAACTAGAATATATTCCGCAGATTCTGAAAGTTATTGTGATAGTTAGACTCTTTTAGTTGCTTGGGAATCGTCGTTTGAAGATGGGCATGTGAAACTGCGAGAAAAATTTTGAGAGCGCAGGACGGCTGCCGAAAGTCCGCGTAAAAACGCCCCCCGGGCCCAAAGTTTCACCGTGCAAAATTCCCGGTGATGTTATTATGAAACTAGAATACATTTCGCAGATTCTGAAAGTTATTGCGATAGTTAGACTCTTTTAGTTGCTTGGGAATCGTCGTTTGAAGATGGGCATGTGAAACTGCGAGAAAAATTTTGAGAGCGCAGGACGGCTGCCGAAAGTCTGCGTAAAAACGCCCCCCGGGCCTAAAGTTTCACCGTGCAAAATTCCCGGTGATGTTATTATGAAACTAGAATACATTTCGCAGATTCTGAAAGTTATTGCGATAGTTAGACTCTTTTAGTTGCTTGGGAATCGTCGTTTGAAGATGGGCATGTGAAACTGCGAGAAAAATTTTGAGAGCGCAGGACGGCTGCCGAAAGTCCGCGTAAAAACGCCCCCCGGGCCCAAAGTTTCACCGTGCAAAATTTCCGGTGCGGTTATTATGAAACTAGAATATATTCCGCAGATTCTGAAAGTTATTGTGATAGTTAGACTCTTTTAGTTGCTTGGGAATCGTCGTTTGAAGATGGGCATGTGAAACTGCGAGAAAAATTTTGAGAGCGCAGGACGGCTGCCGAAAGTCCGCGTAAAAACGCCCCCCGGGCCCAAAGTTTCACCGTGCAAAATTTCCGGTGCGGTTATTATGAAACTAGAATATATTCCGCAGATTCTGAAAGTTATTGTGATAGTTAGACTCTTTTAGTTGCTTGGGAATCGTCGTTTGAAGATGGGCATGTGAAACTGCGAGAAAAATTTTGAGAGCGCAGGACGGCTGCCGAAAGTCCGCGTAAAAACGCCCCCCGGGCCCAAAGTTTCACCGTGCAAAATTCCCGGTGATGTTATTATGAAACTAGAATACATTTCGCAGATTCTGAAAGTTATTGCGATAGTTAGACTCTTTTAGTTGCTTGGGAATCGTCGTTTGAAGATGGGCATGTGAAACTGCGAGAAAAATTTTGAGAGCGCAGGACGGCTGCCGAAAGTCTGCGTAAAAACGCCCCCCGGGCCTAAAGTTTCACCGTGCAAAATTCCCGGTGATGTTATTATGAAACTAGAATACATTTCGCAGATTCTGAAAGTTATTGCGATAGTTAGACTCTTTTAGTTGCTTGGGAATCGTCGTTTGAAGATGGGCATGTGAAACTGCGAGAAAAATTTTGAGAGCGCAGGACGGCTGCCGAAAGTCCGCGTAAAAACGCCCCCCGGGCCCAAAGTTTCACCGTGCAAAATTTCCGGTGCGGTTATTATGAAACTAGAATATATTCCGCAGATTCTGAAAGTTATTGTGATAGTTAGACTCTTTTAGTTGCTTGGGAATCGTCGTTTGAAGATGGGCATGTGAAACTGCGAGAAAAATTTTGAGAGCGCAGGACGGCTGCCGAAAGTCCGCGTAAAAACGCCCCCCGGGCCCAAAGTTTCACCGTGCAAAATTCCCGGTGATGTTATTATGAAACTAGAATACATTTCGCAGATTCTGAAAGTTATTGCGATAGTTAGACTCTTTTAGTTGCTTGGGAATCGTCGTTTGAAGATGGGCATGTGAAACTGCGAGAAAAATTTTGAGAGCGCAGGACGGCTGCCGAAAGTCTGCGTAAAAACGCCCCCCGGGCCTAAAGTTTCACCGTGCAAAATTCCCGGTGATGTTATTATGAAACTAGAATACATTTCGCAGATTCTGAAAGTTATTGCGATAGTTAGACTCTTTTAGTTGCTTGGGAATCGTCGTTTGAAGATGGGCATGTGAAACTGCGAGAAAAATTTTGAGAGCGCAGGACGGCTGCCGAAAGTCCGCGTAAAAACGCCCCCCGGGCCCAAAGTTTCACCGTGCAAAATTTCCGGTGCGGTTATTATGAAACTAGAATATATTCCGCAGATTCTGAAAGTTATTGTGATAGTTAGACTCTTTTAGTTGCTTGGGAATCGTCGTTTGAAGATGGGCATGTGAAACTGCGAGAAAAATTTTGAGAGCGCAGGACGGCTGCCGAAAGTCCGCGTAAAAACGCCCCCCGGGCCCAAAGTTTCACCGTGCAAAATTTCCGGTGCGGTTATTATGAAACTAGAATATATTCCGCAGATTCTGAAAGTTATTGTGATAGTTAGACTCTTTTAGTTGCTTGGGAATCGTCGTTTGAAGATGGGCATGTGAAACTGCGAGAAAAATTTTGAGAGCGCAGGACGGCTGCCGAAAGTCCGCGTAAAAACGCCCCCCCGGGCCCAAAGTTTCACCGTGCAAAATTCCCGGTGATGTTATTATGAAACTAGAATACATTTCGCAGATTCTGAAAGTTATTGCGATAGTTAGACTCTTTTAGTTGCTTGGGAATCGTCGTTTGAAGATGGGCATGTGAAACTGCGAGAAAAATTTTGAGAGCGCAGGACGGCTGCCGAAAGTCTGCGTAAAAACGCCCCCCGGGCCTAAAGTTTCACCGTGCAAAATTCCCGGTGATGTTATTATGAAACTAGAATACATTTCGCAGATTCTGAAAGTTATTGCGATAGTTAGACTCTTTTAGTTGCTTGGGAATCGTCGTTTGAAGATGGGCATGTGAAACTGCGAGAAAAATTTTGAGAGCGCAGGACGGCTGCCGAAAGTCCGCGTAAAAACGCCCCCCGGGCCCAAAGTTTCACCGTGCAAAATTTCCGGTGCGGTTATTATGAAACTAGAATATATTCCGCAGATTCTGAAAGTTATTGTGATAGTTAGACTCTTTTAGTTGCTTGGGAATCGTCGTTTGAAGATGGGCATGTGAAACTGCGAGAAAAATTTTGAGAGCGCAGGACGGCTGCCGAAAGTCCGCGTAAAAACGCCCCCCGGGCCCAAAGTTTCACCGTGCAAAATTTCCGGTGCGGTTATTATGAAACTAGAATATATTCCGCAGATTCTGAAAGTTATTGTGATAGTTAGACTCTTTTAGTTGCTTGGGAATCGTCGTTTGAAGATGGGCATGTGAAACTGCGAGAAAAATTTTGAGAGCGCAGGACGGCTGCCGAAAGTCCGCGTAAAAACGCCCCCGGGCCAAAGTTTCACCGTGCAAAATTCCCGGTGATGTTATTATGAAACTAGAATACATTTCGCAGATTCTGAAAGTTATTGCGATAGTTAGACTCTTTAGTTGCTTGGGAATCGTCGTTTGAAGATGGGCATGTGAAACTGCGAGAAAAATTTTGAGAGCGCAGGACGGCTGCCGAAAGTCCGCGTAAAAACGCCCCCCGGGCCCAAAGTTTCACCGTGCAAAATTTCCGGTGCGGTTATTATGAAACTAGAATATATTCCGCAGATTCTGAAAGTTATTGTGATAGTTAGACTCTTTTAGTTGCTTGGGAATCGTCGTTTGAAGATGGGCATGTGAAACTGCGAGAAAAATTTTGAGAGCGCAGGACGGCTGCCGAAAGTCCGCGTAAAAACGCCCCCCGGGCCCAAAGTTTCACCGTGCAAAATTTCCGGTGCGGTTATTATGAAACTAGAATATATTCCGCAGATTCTGAAAGTTATTGTGATAGTTAGACTCTTTTAGTTGCTTGGGAATCGTCGTTTGAAGATGGGCATGTGAAACTGCGAGAAAAATTTTGAGAGCGCAGGACGGCTGCCGAAAGTCCGCGTAAAAACGCCCCCCGGGCCCAAAGTTTCACCGTGCAAAATTCCCGGTGATGTTATTATGAAACTAGAATACATTTCGCAGATTCTGAAAGTTATTGCGATAGTTAGACTCTTTTAGTTGCTTGGGAATCGTCGTTTGAAGATGGGCATGTGAAACTGCGAGAAAAATTTTGAGAGCGCAGGACGGCTGCCGAAAGTCTGCGTAAAAACGCCCCCCGGGCCTAAAGTTTCACCGTGCAAAATTCCCGGTGATGTTATTATGAAACTAGAATACATTTCGCAGATTCTGAAAGTTATTGCGATAGTTAGACTCTTTTAGTTGCTTGGGAATCGTCGTTTGAAGATGGGCATGTGAAACTGCGAGAAAAATTTTGAGAGCGCAGGACGGCTGCCGAAAGTCCGCGTAAAAACGCCCCCCGGGCCCAAAGTTTCACCGTGCAAAATTTCCGGTGCGGTTATTATGAAACTAGAATATATTCCGCAGATTCTGAAAGTTATTGTGATAGTTAGACTCTTTTAGTTGCTTGGGAATCGTCGTTTGAAGATGGGCATGTGAAACTGCGAGAAAAATTTTGAGAGCGCAGGACGGCTGCCGAAAGTCCGCGTAAAAACGCCCCCCGGGCCCAAAGTTTCACCGTGCAAAATTTCCGGTGCGGTTATTATGAAACTAGAATATATTCCGCAGATTCTGAAAGTTATTGTGATAGTTAGACTCTTTTAGTTGCTTGGGAATCGTCGTTTGAAGATGGGCATGTGAAACTGCGAGAAAAATTTTGAGAGCGCAGGACGGCTGCCGAAAGTCCGCGTAAAAACGCCCCCCGGGCCCAAAGTTTCACCGTGCAAAATTCCCGGTGATGTTATTATGAAACTAGAATACATTTCGCAGATTCTGAAAGTTATTGCGATAGTTAGACTCTTTTAGTTGCTTGGGAATCGTCGTTTGAAGATGGGCATGTGAAACTGCGAGAAAAATTTTGAGAGCGCAGGACGGCTGCCGAAAGTCTGCGTAAAAACGCCCCCCGGGCCTAAAGTTTCACCGTGCAAAATTCCCGGTGATGTTATTATGAAACTAGAATACATTTCGCAGATTCTGAAAGTTATTGCGATAGTTAGACTCTTTTAGTTGCTTGGGAATCGTCGTTTGAAGATGGGCATGTGAAACTGCGAGAAAAATTTTGAGAGCGCAGGACGGCTGCCGAAAGTCCGCGTAAAAACGCCCCCCGGGCCCAAAGTTTCACCGTGCAAAATTTCCGGTGCGGTTATTATGAAACTAGAATATATTCCGCAGATTCTGAAAGTTATTGTGATAGTTAGACTCTTTTAGTTGCTTGGGAATCGTCGTTTGAAGATGGCATGTGAAACTGCGAGAAAAATTTTGAGAGCGCAGGACGGCTGCCGAAAGTCCGCGTAAAAACGCCCCCCGGGCCCAAAGTTTCACCGTGCAAAATTTCCGGTGCGGTTATTATGAAACTAGAATATATTCCGCAGATTCTGAAAGTTATTGTGATAGTTAGACTCTTTTAGTTGCTTGGGAATCGTCGTTTGAAGATGGGCATGTGAAACTGCGAGAAAAATTTTGAGAGCGCAGGACGGCTGCCGAAAGTCCGCGTAAAAACGCCCCCCGGGCCCAAAGTTTCACCGTGCAAAATTCCCGGTGATGTTATTATGAAACTAGAATACATTTCGCAGATTCTGAAAGTTATTGCGATAGTTAGACTCTTTTAGTTGCTTGGGAATCGTCGTTTGAAGATGGGCATGTGAAAACTGCGAGAAAAATTTTGAGAGCGCAGGACGGCTGCCGAAAGTCTGCGTAAAAACGCCCCCCGGGCCTAAAGTTTCACCGTGCAAAATTCCCGGTGATGTTATTATGAAACTAGAATACATTTCGCAGATTCTGAAAGTTATTGCGATAGTTAGACTCTTTTAGTTGCTTGGGAATCGTCGTTTGAAGATGGGCATGTGAAACTGCGAGAAAAATTTTGAGAGCGCAGGACGGCTGCCGAAAGTCCGCGTAAAAACGCCCCCCGGGCCCAAAGTTTCACCGTGCAAAATTTCCGGTGCGGTTATTATGAAACTAGAATATATTCCGCAGATTCTGAAAGTTATTGTGATAGTTAGACTCTTTTAGTTGCTTGGGAATCGTCGTTTGAAGATGGGCATGTGAAACTGCGAGAAAAATTTTGAGAGCGCAGGACGGCTGCCGAAAGTCCGCGTAAAAACGCCCCCCGGGCCCAAAGTTTCACCGTGCAAAATTTCCGGTGCGGTTATTATGAAACTAGAATATATTCCGCAGATTCTGAAAGTTATTGTGATAGTTAGACTCTTTTAGTTGCTTGGGAATCGTCGTTTGAAGATGGGCATGTGAAACTGCGAGAAAAATTTGAGAGCGCAGGACGGCTGCCGAAAGTCCGCGTAAAAACGCCCCCCGGGCCCAAAGTTTCACCGTGCAAAATTCCCGGTGATGTTATTATGAAACTAGAATACATTTCGCAGATTCTGAAAGTTATTGCGATAGTTAGACTCTTTTAGTTGCTTGGGAATCGTCGTTTGAAGATGGGCATGTGAAACTGCGAGAAAAATTTTGAGAGCGCAGGACGGCTGCCGAAAGTCTGCGTAAAAACGCCCCCCGGGCCTAAAGTTTCACCGTGCAAAATTCCCGGTGATGTTATTATGAAACTAGAATACATTTCGCAGATTCTGAAAGTTATTGCGATAGTTAGACTCTTTTAGTTGCTTGGGAATCGTCGTTTGAAGATGGGCATGTGAAACTGCGAGAAAATTTTGAGAGCGCAGGACGGCTGCCGAAAGTCCGCGTAAAAACGCCCCCCGGGCCCAAAGTTTCACCGTGCAAAATTTCCGGTGCGGTTATTATGAAACTAGAATATATTCCGCAGATTCTGAAAGTTATTGTGATAGTTAGACTCTTTTAGTTGCTTGGGAATCGTCGTTTGAAGATGGGCATGTGAAACTGCGAGAAAAATTTTGAGAGCGCAGGACGGCTGCCGAAAGTCCGCGTAAAAACGCCCCCGGGCCCAAAGTTTCACCGTGCAAAATTTCCGGTGCGGTTATTATGAAACTAGAATATATTCCGCAGATTCTGAAAGTTATTGTGATAGTTAGACTCTTTTAGTTGCTTGGGAATCGTCGTTTGAAGATGGGCATGTGAAACTGCGAGAAAAATTTTGAGAGCGCAGGACGGCTGCCGAAAGTCCGCGTAAAAACGCCCCCCGGGCCCAAAGTTTCACCGTGCAAAATTCCCGGTGATGTTATTATGAAACTAGAATACATTTCGCAGATTCTGAAAGTTATTGCGATAGTTAGACTCTTTTAGTTGCTTGGGAATCGTCGTTTGAAGATGGGCATGTGAAACTGCGAGAAAAATTTGAGAGCGCAGGACGGCTGCCGAAAGTCCTGCGTAAAAACGCCCCCCGGGCCTAAAGTTTCACCGTGCAAAATTCCCGGTGATGTTATTATGAAACTAGAATACATTTCGCAGATTCTGAAAGTTATTGCGATAGTTAGACTCTTTTAGTTGCTTGGGAATCGTCGTTTGAAGATGGGCATGTGAAACTGCGAGAAAAATTTTGAGAGCGCAGGACGGCTGCCGAAAGTCCGCGTAAAAACGCCCCCCGGGCCCAAAGTTTCACCGTGCAAAATTTCCGGTGCGGTTATTATGAAACTAGAATATATTCCGCAGATTCTGAAAGTTATTGTGATAGTTAGACTCTTTTAGTTGCTTGGGAATCGTCGTTTGAAGATGGGCATGTGAAACTGCGAGAAAAATTTTGAGAGCGCAGGACGGCTGCCGAAAGTCCGCGTAAAAAACGCCCCCCGGGCCCAAAGTTTCACCGTGCAAAATTTCCGGTGCGGTTATTATGAAACTAGAATATATTCCGCAGATTCTGAAAGTTATTGTGATAGTTAGACTCTTTTAGTTGCTTGGGAATCGTCGTTTGAAGATGGGCATGTGAAACTGCGAGAAAAATTTTGAGAGCGCAGGACGGCTGCCGAAAGTCCGCGTAAAAACGCCCCCCGGGCCCAAAGTTTCACCGTGCAAAATTCCCGGTGATGTTATTATGAAACTAGAATACATTTCGCAGATTCTGAAAGTTATTGCGATAGTTAGACTCTTTTAGTTGCTTGGGAATCGTCGTTTGAAGATGGGCATGTGAAACTGCGAGAAAAATTTGAGAGCGCAGGACGGCTGCCGAAAGTCTGCGTAAAAACGCCCCCCGGGCCTAAAGTTTCACCGTGCAAAATTCCCGGTGATGTTATTATGAAACTAGAATACATTTCGCAGATTCTGAAAGTTATTGCGATAGTTAGACTCTTTTAGTTGCTTGGGAATCGTCGTTTGAAGATGGGCATGTGAAACTGCGAGAAAAATTTTGAGAGCGCAGGACGGCTGCCGAAAGTCCGCGTAAAAACGCCCCCCGGGCCCAAAGTTTCACCGTGCAAAATTTCCGGTGCGGTTATTATGAAACTAGAATATATTCCGCAGATTCTGAAAGTTATTGTGATAGTTAGACTCTTTTAGTTGCTTGGGAATCGTCGTTTGAAGATGGGCATGTGAAACTGCGAGAAAAATTTTGAGAGCGCAGGACGGCTGCCGAAAGTCCGCGTAAAAACGCCCCCCGGCCCAAAGTTTCACCGTGCAAAATTTCCGGTGCGGTTATTATGAAACTAGAATATATTCCGCAGATTCTGAAAGTTATTGTGATAGTTAGACTCTTTTAGTTGCTTGGAATCGTCGTTTGAAGATGGGCATGTGAAACTGCGAGAAAAATTTTGAGAGCGCAGGACGGCTGCCGAAAGTCCGCGTAAAAACGCCCCCCGGGCCCAAAGTTTCACCGTGCAAAATTCCCGGTGATGTTATTATGAAACTAGAATACATTTCGCAGATTCTGAAAGTTATTGCGATAGTTAGACTCTTTTAGTTGCTTGGGAATCGTCGTTTGAAGATGGGCATGTGAAACTGCGAGAAAAATTTTGAGAGCGCAGGACGGCTGCCGAAAGTCTGCGTAAAAACGCCCCCCGGGCCTAAAGTTTCACCGTGCAAAATTCCCGGTGATGTTATTATGAAACTAGAATACATTTCGCAGATTCTGAAAGTTATTGCGATAGTTAGACTCTTTTAGTTGCTTGGGAATCGTCGTTTGAAGATGGGCATGTGAAACTGCGAGAAAATTTTGAGAGCGCAGGACGGCTGCCGAAAGTCCGCGTAAAAACGCCCCCCGGGCCCAAAGTTTCACCGTGCAAAATTTCCGGTGCGGTTATTATGAAACTAGAATATATTCCGCAGATTCTGAAAGTTATTGTGATAGTTAGACTCTTTTAGTTGCTTGGGAATCGTCGTTTGAAGATGGGCATGTGAAACTGCGAGAAAAATTTTGAGAGCGCAGGACGGCTGCCGAAAGTCCGCGTAAAAACGCCCCCCGGGCCCAAAGTTTCACCGTGCAAAATTTCCGGTGCGGTTATTATGAAACTAGAATATATTCCGCAGATTCTGAAAGTTATTGTGATAGTTAGACTCTTTTAGTTGCTTGGGAATCGTCGTTTGAAGATGGGCATGTGAAACTGCGAGAAAAATTTTGAGAGCGCAGGACGGCTGCCGAAAGTCCGCGTAAAAACGCCCCCCGGGCCCAAAGTTTCACCGTGCAAAATTCCCGGTGATGTTATTATGAAACTAGAATACATTTCGCAGATTCTGAAAGTTATTGCGATAGTTAGACTCTTTTAGTTGCTTGGGAATCGTCGTTTGAAGATGGGCATGTGAAACTGCGAGAAAAATTTGAGAGCGCAGGACGGCTGCCGAAAGTCTGCGTAAAAACGCCCCCCGGGCCTAAAGTTTCACCGTGCAAAATTCCCGGTGATGTTATTATGAAACTAGAATACATTTCGCAGATTCTGAAAGTTATTGCGATAGTTAGACTCTTTTAGTTGCTTGGAATCGTCGTTTGAAGATGGGCATGTGAAACTGCGAGAAAAATTTTGAGAGCGCAGGACGGCTGCCGAAAGTCCGCGTAAAAACGCCCCCCGGGCCCAAAGTTTCACCGTGCAAAATTTCCGGTGCGGTTATTATGAAACTAGAATATATTCCGCAGATTCTGAAAGTTATTGTGATAGTTAGACTCTTTTAGTTGCTTGGGAATCGTCGTTTGAAGATGGCATGTGAAACTGCGAGAAAAATTTGAGAGCGCAGGACGGCTGCCGAAAGTCCGCGTAAAAACGCCCCCCGGGCCCAAAGTTTCACCGTGCAAAATTTCCGGTGCGGTTATTATGAAACTAGAATATATTCCGCAGATTCTGAAAGTTATTGTGATAGTTAGACTCTTTTAGTTGCTTGGGAATCGTCGTTTGAAGATGGGCATGTGAAACTGCGAGAAAAATTTTGAGAGCGCAGGACGGCTGCCGAAAGTCCGCGTAAAAACGCCCCCCGGGCCCAAAGTTTCACCGTGCAAAATTCCCGGTGATGTTATTATGAAACTAGAATACATTTCGCAGATTCTGAAAGTTATTGCGATAGTTAGACTCTTTTAGTTGCTTGGGAATCGTCGTTTGAAGATGGGCATGTGAAACTGCGAGAAAAATTTTGAGAGCGCAGGACGGCTGCCGAAAGTCTGCGTAAAAACGCCCCCCGGGCCTAAAGTTTCACCGTGCAAAATTCCCGGTGATGTTATTATGAAACTAGAATACATTTCGCAGATTCTGAAAGTTATTGCGATAGTTAGACTCTTTTAGTTGCTTGGGAATCGTCGTTTGAAGATGGGCATGTGAAACTGCGAGAAAAATTTTGAGAGCGCAGGACGGCTGCCGAAAGTCCGCGTAAAAACGCCCCCCGGGCCCAAAGTTTCACCGTGCAAAATTTCCGGTGCGGTTATTATGAAACTAGAATATATTCCGCAGATTCTGAAAGTTATTGTGATAGTTAGACTCTTTTAGTTGCTTGGGAATCGTCGTTTGAAGATGGGCATGTGAAACTGCGAGAAAAATTTTGAGAGCGCAGGACGGCTGCCGAAAGTCCGCGTAAA
Organism: Salticus scenicus; assembly: GCA_963930645.1. Lineage (NCBI taxonomy): Eukaryota > Metazoa > Arthropoda > Arachnida > Araneae > Salticidae > Salticus > Salticus scenicus. Next base: position 4,940 of record CAWVNO010000949.1, on the reverse strand, counting down.
ACGCCCCCGGGCCCAAAGTTTCACCGTGCAAAATTTCCGGTGCGGTTATTATGAAACTAGAATATATTCCGCAGATTCTGAAAGTTATTGTGATAGTTAGACTCTTTTAGTTGCTTGGGAATCGTCGTTTGAAGATGGGCATGTGAAACTGCGAGAAAAATTTTGAGAGCGCAGGACGGCTGCCGAAAGTCCGCGTAAAAACGCCCCCCGGGCCCAAAGTTTCACCGTGCAAAATTCCCGGTGATGTTATTATGAAACTAGAATACATTTCGCAGATTCTGAAAGTTATTGCGATAGTTAGACTCTTTTAGTTGCTTGGGAATCGTCGTTTGAAGATGGGCATGTGAAACTGCGAGAAAAATTTTGAGAGCGCAGGACGGCTGCCGAAAGTCTGCGTAAAAACGCCCCCCGGGCCTAAAGTTTCACCGTGCAAAATTCCCGGTGATGTTATTATGAAACTAGAATACATTCGCAGATTCTGAAAGTTATTGCGATAGTTAGACTCTTTTAGTTGCTTGGGAATCGTCGTTTGAAGATGGGCATGTGAAACTGCGAGAAAAATTTTGAGAGCGCAGGACGGCTGCCGAAAGTCCGCGTAAAAACGCCCCCGGGCCCAAAGTTTCACCGTGCAAAATTTCCGGTGCGGTTATTATGAAACTAGAATATATTCCGCAGATTCTGAAAGTTATTGTGATAGTTAGACTCTTTTAGTTGCTTGGGAATCGTCGTTTGAAGATGGGCATGTGAAACTGCGAGAAAAATTTTGAGAGCGCAGGACGGCTGCCGAAAGTCCGCGTAAAAACGCCCCCCGGGCCCAAAGTTTCACCGTGCAAAATTTCCGGTGCGGTTATTATGAAACTAGAATATATTCCGCAGATTCTGAAAGTTATTGTGATAGTTAGACTCTTTTAGTTGCTTGGGAATCGTCGTTTGAAGATGGGCATGTGAAACTGCGAGAAAAATTTGAGAGCGCAGGACGGCTGCCGAAAGTCCGCGTAAAAACGCCCCCCGGCCAAAGTTTCACCGTGCAAAATTCCCGGTGATGTTATTATGAAACTAGAATACATTTCGCAGATTCTGAAAGTTATTGCGATAGTTAGACTCTTTTAGTTGCTTGGGAATCGTCGTTTGAAGATGGGCATGTGAAACTGCGAGAAAATTTTGAGAGCGCAGGACGGCTGCCGAAAGTCTGCGTAAAAACGCCCCCCGGGCCTAAAGTTTCACCGTGCAAAATTCCCGGTGATGTTATTATGAAACTAGAATACATTTCGCAGATTCTGAAAGTTATTGCGATAGTTAGACTCTTTTAGTTGCTTGGGAATCGTCGTTTGAAGATGGGCATGTGAAACTGCGAGAAAAATTTTGAGAGCGCAGGACGGCTGCCGAAAGTCCGCGTAAAAACGCCCCCCGGGCCCAAAGTTTCACCGTGCAAAATTTCCGGTGCGGTTATTATGAAACTAGAATATATTCCGCAGATTCTGAAAGTTATTGTGATAGTTAGACTCTTTTAGTTGCTTGGGAATCGTCGTTTGAAGATGGGCATGTGAAACTGCGAGAAAAATTTTGAGAGCGCAGGACGGCTGCCGAAAGTCCGCGTAAAAACGCCCCCCGGGCCCAAAGTTTCACCGTGCAAAATTTCCGGTGCGGTTATTATGAAACTAGAATATATTCCGCAGATTCTGAAAGTTATTGTGATAGTTAGACTCTTTTAGTTGCTTGGGAATCGTCGTTTGAAGATGGGCATGTGAAACTGCGAGAAAAATTTGAGAGCGCAGGACGGCTGCCGAAAGTCCGCGTAAAAACGCCCCCCGGGCCCAAAGTTTCACCGTGCAAAATTCCCGGTGATGTTATTATGAAACTAGAATACATTTCGCAGATTCTGAAAGTTATTGCGATAGTTAGACTCTTTTAGTTGCTTGGGAATCGTCGTTTGAAGATGGGCATGTGAAACTGCGAGAAAAATTTTGAGAGCGCAGGACGGCTGCCGAAAGTCTGCGTAAAAACGCCCCCGGGCCTAAAGTTTCACCGTGCAAAATTCCCGGTGATGTTATTATGAAACTAGAATACATTTCGCAGATTCTGAAAGTTATTGCGATAGTTAGACTCTTTTAGTTGCTTGGGAATCGTCGTTTGAAGATGGGCATGTGAAACTGCGAGAAAAATTTTGAGAGCGCAGGACGGCTGCCGAAAGTCCGCGTAAAAACGCCCCCCGGGCCCAAAGTTTCACCGTGCAAAATTTCCGGTGCGGTTATTATGAAACTAGAATATATTCCGCAGATTCTGAAAGTTATTGTGATAGTTAGACTCTTTTAGTTGCTTGGGAATCGTCGTTTGAAGATGGGCATGTGAAACTGCGAGAAAAATTTTGAGAGCGCAGGACGGCTGCCGAAAGTCCGCGTAAAAACGCCCCCCGGGCCCAAAGTTTCACCGTGCAAAATTTCCGGTGCGGTTATTATGAAACTAGAATATATTCCGCAGATTCTGAAAGTTATTGTGATAGTTAGACTCTTTTAGTTGCTTGGGAATCGTCGTTTGAAGATGGGCATGTGAAACTGCGAGAAAAATTTTGAGAGCGCAGGACGGCTGCCGAAAGTCGCGTAAAAACGCCCCCCGGGCCCAAAGTTTCACCGTGCAAAATTCCCGGTGATGTTATTATGAAACTAGAATACATTTCGCAGATTCTGAAAGTTATTGCGATAGTTAGACTCTTTTAGTTGCTTGGGAATCGTCGTTTGAAGATGGCATGTGAAACTGCGAGAAAAATTTTGAGAGCGCAGGACGGCTGCCGAAAGTCTGCGTAAAAACGCCCCCCGGGCCTAAAGTTTCACCGTGCAAAATTCCCGGTGATGTTATTATGAAACTAGAATACATTTCGCAGATTCTGAAAGTTATTGCGATAGTTAGACTCTTTTAGTTGCTTGGGAATCGTCGTTTGAAGATGGGCATGTGAAACTGCGAGAAAAATTTTGAGAGCGCAGGACGGCTGCCGAAAGTCCGCGTAAAAACGCCCCCCGGGCCCAAAGTTTCACCGTGCAAAATTTCCGGTGCGGTTATTATGAAACTAGAATATATTCCGCAGATTCTGAAAGTTATTGTGATAGTTAGACTCTTTTAGTTGCTTGGGAATCGTCGTTTGAAGATGGGCATGTGAAACTGCGAGAAAAATTTTGAGAGCGCAGGACGGCTGCCGAAAGTCCGCGTAAAAACGCCCCCCGGGCCCAAAGTTTCACCGTGCAAAATTTCCGGTGCGGTTATTATGAAACTAGAATATATTCCGCAGATTCTGAAAGTTATTGTGATAGTTAGACTCTTTTAGTTGCTTGGGAATCGTCGTTTGAAGATGGGCATGTGAAACTGCGAGAAAAAATTTTGAGAGCGCAGGACGGCTGCCGAAAGTCCGCGTAAAAACGCCCCCCGGGCCCAAAGTTTCACCGTGCAAAATTCCCGGTGATGTTATTATGAAACTAGAATACATTTCGCAGATTCTGAAAGTTATTGCGATAGTTAGACTCTTTTAGTTGCTTGGGAATCGTCGTTTGAAGATGGGCATGTGAAACTGCGAGAAAAATTTTGAGAGCGCAGGACGGCTGCCGAAAGTCTGCGTAAAAACGCCCCCCGGGCCTAAAGTTTCACCGTGCAAAATTCCCGGTGATGTTATTATGAAACTAGAATACATTTCGCAGATTCTGAAAGTTATTGCGATAGTTAGACTCTTTTAGTTGCTTGGGAATCGTCGTTTGAAGATGGGCATGTGAAACTGCGAGAAAAATTTTGAGAGCGCAGGACGGCTGCCGAAAGTCCGCGTAAAAACGCCCCCCGGGCCCAAAGTTTCACCGTGCAAAATTTCCGGTGCGGTTATTATGAAACTAGAATATATTCCGCAGATTCTGAAAGTTATTGTGATAGTTAGACTCTTTTAGTTGCTTGGGAATCGTCGTTTGAAGATGGGCATGTGAAACTGCGAGAAAAATTTTGAGAGCGCAGGACGGCTGCCGAAAGTCCGCGTAAAAACGCCCCCCGGGCCCAAAGTTTCACCGTGCAAAATTTCCGGTGCGGTTATTATGAAACTAGAATATATTCCGCAGATTCTGAAAGTTATTGTGATAGTTAGACTCTTTTAGTTGCTTGGGAATCGTCGTTTGAAGATGGGCATGTGAAACTGCGAGAAAAATTTTGAGAGCGCAGGACGGCTGCCGAAAGTCCGCGTAAAAACGCCCCCCGGGCCCAAAGTTTCACCGTGCAAAATTCCCGGTGATGTTATTATGAAACTAGAATACATTTCGCAGATTCTGAAAGTTATTGCGATAGTTAGACTCTTTTAGTTGCTTGGGAATCGTCGTTTGAAGATGGGCATGTGAAACTGCGAGAAAAATTTGAGAGCGCAGGACGGCTGCCGAAAGTCTGCGTAAAAACGCCCCCGGGCCTAAAGTTTCACCGTGCAAAATTCCCGGTGATGTTATTATGAAACTAGAATACATTCGCAGATTCTGAAAGTTATTGCGATAGTTAGACTCTTTTAGTTGCTTGGGAATCGTCGTTTGAAGATGGGCATGTGAAACTGCGAGAAAAATTTTGAGAGCGCAGGACGGCTGCCGAAAGTCCGCGTAAAAACGCCCCCCGGGCCCAAAGTTTCACCGTGCAAAAATTTCCGGTGCGGTTATTATGAAACTAGAATATATTCCGCAGATTCTGAAAGTTATTGTGATAGTTAGACTCTTTTAGTTGCTTGGGAATCGTCGTTTGAAGATGGGCATGTGAAACTGCGAGAAAAATTTTGAGAGCGCAGGACGGCTGCCGAAAGTCGCGTAAAAACGCCCCCGGGCCAAAGTTTCACCGTGCAAAATTCCCGGTGCGGTTTTATGAAACTAGAATATATTTCGCAGATTCTGAAAGTTATTGTGATAGTTAGACTCTTTTAGTTGCTTGGGAATCGTCGTTTG
>CAWVNO010000948.1:0-18105 GCA_963930645.1 Salticus scenicus | reverse complement strand
TCGCAATCACTTCCAGAATCTGCCCCACGAAGTCTACTTTCATGATAAAGCACGAGGGACCTGCCAAAGTTAAACCATTTGGCCAGGAGAGCCCTTTTTTGAAGGCATGTGCTCGATTTCGTCGCCAAATTTTTTTGTCGAATTTTACGCCCTCTCATTTTTAAAAGTCGATTCCACAGCAGCTAATAGAGCTTTGCGATCGCAATCACTTCCAGAATGTGCAAAAGATATTCTAGTTTCATAACAGACCAGCAGGGACCTGCCAAAGTTAAACCATTTGGCCAGGAGAGCCCTTTTATGCAGACTTTTGCCAGATTTCGATACCCAAAATTTTTGCGATTTTCGCAGAATTTTTTTCAAAAGCCGATTCCAAAGCAACTAATAGAGCTTTGCGATCGCAATCACTTCCAGAATCTGCCCCACGAAGTCTACTTTCATGATAAAGCACGAGGGACCTGCCAAAGTTAAACCATTTGGCCAGGAGAGCCCTTTTTTGAAGGCATGTGCTCGATTTCGTCGCCAAATTTTTTTGTCGAATTTTACGCCCTCTCATTTTTAAAAGTCGATTCCACAGCAGCTAATAGAGCTTTGCGATCGCAATCACTTCCAGAATGTGCAAAAGATATTCTAGTTTCATAACAGACCAGCAGGGACCTGCCAAAGTTAAACCATTTGGCCAGGAGAGCCCTTTTATGCAGACTTTTGCCAGATTTCGATACCCAAAATTTTTGCGATTTTCGCAGAATTTTTTTCAAAAGCCGATTCCAAAGCAACTAATAGAGCTTTGCGATCGCAATCACTTCCAGAATCTGCCCCACGAAGTCTACTTTCATGATAAAGCACGAGGGACCTGCCAAAGTTAAACCATTTGGCCAGGAGAGCCCTTTTTTGAAGGCATGTGCTCGATTTCGTCGCCAAATTTTTTTGTCGAATTTTACGCCCTCTCATTTTTAAAAGTCGATTCCACAGCAGCTAATAGAGCTTTGCGATCGCAATCACTTCCAGAATGTGCAAAAGATATTCTAGTTTCATAACAGACCAGCAGGGACCTGCCAAAGTTAAACCATTTGGCCAGGAGAGCCCTTTTATGCAGACTTTTGCCAGATTTCGATACCCAAAATTTTTGCGATTTTCGCAGAATTTTTTTCAAAAGCCGATTCCAAAGCAACTAATAGAGCTTTGCGATCGCAATCACTTCCAGAATCTGCCCCACGAAGTCTACTTTCATGATAAAGCACGAGGGACCTGCCAAAGTTAAACCATTTGGCCAGGAGAGCCCTTTTTTGAAGGCATGTGCTCGATTTCGTCGCCAAATTTTTTTGTCGAATTTTACGCCCTCTCATTTTTAAAAGTCGATTCCACAGCAGCTAATAGAGCTTTGCGATCGCAATCACTTCCAGAATGTGCAAAAGATATTCTAGTTTCATAACAGACCAGCAGGGACCTGCCAAAGTTAAACCATTTGGCCAGGAGAGCCCTTTTATGCAGACTTTTGCCAGATTTCGATACCCAAAATTTTTGCGATTTTCGCAGAATTTTTTTCAAAAGCCGATTCCAAAGCAACTAATAGAGCTTTGCGATCGCAATCACTTCCAGAATCTGCCCCACGAAGTCTACTTTCATGATAAAGCACGAGGGACCTGCCAAAGTTAAACCATTTGGCCAGGAGAGCCCTTTTTTGAAGGCATGTGCTCGATTTCGTCGCCAAATTTTTTTGTCGAATTTTACGCCCTCTCATTTTTAAAAGTCGATTCCACAGCAGCTAATAGAGCTTTGCGATCGCAATCACTTCCAGAATGTGCAAAAGATATTCTAGTTTCATAACAGACCAGCAGGGACCTGCCAAAGTTAAACCATTTGGCCAGGAGAGCCCTTTTATGCAGACTTTTGCCAGATTTCGATACCCAAAATTTTTGCGATTTTCGCAGAATTTTTTTCAAAAGCCGATTCCAAAGCAACTAATAGAGCTTTGCGATCGCAATCACTTCCAGAATCTGCCCCACGAAGTCTACTTTCATGATAAAGCACGAGGGACCTGCCAAAGTTAAACCATTTGGCCAGGAGAGCCCTTTTTTGAAGGCATGTGCTCGATTTCGTCGCCAAATTTTTTTGTCGAATTTTACGCCCTCTCATTTTTAAAAGTCGATTCCACAGCAGCTAATAGAGCTTTGCGATCGCAATCACTTCCAGAATGTGCAAAAGATATTCTAGTTTCATAACAGACCAGCAGGGACCTGCCAAAGTTAAACCATTTGGCCAGGAGAGCCCTTTTATGCAGACTTTTGCCAGATTTCGATACCCAAAATTTTTGCGATTTTCGCAGAATTTTTTTCAAAAGCCGATTCCAAAGCAACTAATAGAGCTTTGCGATCGCAATCACTTCCAGAATCTGCCCCACGAAGTCTACTTTCATGATAAAGCACGAGGGACCTGCCAAAGTTAAACCATTTGGCCAGGAGAGCCCTTTTTTGAAGGCATGTGCTCGATTTCGTCGCCAAATTTTTTTGTCGAATTTTACGCCCTCTCATTTTTAAAAGTCGATTCCACAGCAGCTAATAGAGCTTTGCGATCGCAATCACTTCCAGAATGTGCAAAAGATATTCTAGTTTCATAACAGACCAGCAGGGACCTGCCAAAGTTAAACCATTTGGCCAGGAGAGCCCTTTTATGCAGACTTTTGCCAGATTTCGATACCCAAAATTTTTGCGATTTTCGCAGAATTTTTTTCAAAAGCCGATTCCAAAGCAACTAATAGAGCTTTGCGATCGCAATCACTTCCAGAATCTGCCCCACGAAGTCTACTTTCATGATAAAGCACGAGGGACCTGCCAAAGTTAAACCATTTGGCCAGGAGAGCCCTTTTTTGAAGGCATGTGCTCGATTTCGTCGCCAAATTTTTTTGTCGAATTTTACGCCCTCTCATTTTTAAAAGTCGATTCCACAGCAGCTAATAGAGCTTTGCGATCGCAATCACTTCCAGAATGTGCAAAAGATATTCTAGTTTCATAACAGACCAGCAGGGACCTGCCAAAGTTAAACCATTTGGCCAGGAGAGCCCTTTTATGCAGACTTTTGCCAGATTTCGATACCCAAAATTTTTGCGATTTTCGCAGAATTTTTTTCAAAAGCCGATTCCAAAGCAACTAATAGAGCTTTGCGATCGCAATCACTTCCAGAATCTGCCCCACGAAGTCTACTTTCATGATAAAGCACGAGGGACCTGCCAAAGTTAAACCATTTGGCCAGGAGAGCCCTTTTTTGAAGGCATGTGCTCGATTTCGTCGCCAAATTTTTTTGTCGAATTTTACGCCCTCTCATTTTTAAAAGTCGATTCCACAGCAGCTAATAGAGCTTTGCGATCGCAATCACTTCCAGAATGTGCAAAAGATATTCTAGTTTCATAACAGACCAGCAGGGACCTGCCAAAGTTAAACCATTTGGCCAGGAGAGCCCTTTTATGCAGACTTTTGCCAGATTTCGATACCCAAAATTTTTGCGATTTTCGCAGAATTTTTTTCAAAAGCCGATTCCAAAGCAACTAATAGAGCTTTGCGATCGCAATCACTTCCAGAATCTGCCCCACGAAGTCTACTTTCATGATAAAGCACGAGGGACCTGCCAAAGTTAAACCATTTGGCCAGGAGAGCCCTTTTTTGAAGGCATGTGCTCGATTTCGTCGCCAAATTTTTTTGTCGAATTTTACGCCCTCTCATTTTTAAAAGTCGATTCCACAGCAGCTAATAGAGCTTTGCGATCGCAATCACTTCCAGAATGTGCAAAAGATATTCTAGTTTCATAACAGACCAGCAGGGACCTGCCAAAGTTAAACCATTTGGCCAGGAGAGCCCTTTTATGCAGACTTTTGCCAGATTTCGATACCCAAAATTTTTGCGATTTTCGCAGAATTTTTTTCAAAAGCCGATTCCAAAGCAACTAATAGAGCTTTGCGATCGCAATCACTTCCAGAATCTGCCCCACGAAGTCTACTTTCATGATAAAGCACGAGGGACCTGCCAAAGTTAAACCATTTGGCCAGGAGAGCCCTTTTTTGAAGGCATGTGCTCGATTTCGTCGCCAAATTTTTTTGTCGAATTTTACGCCCTCTCATTTTTAAAAGTCGATTCCACAGCAGCTAATAGAGCTTTGCGATCGCAATCACTTCCAGAATGTGCAAAAGATATTCTAGTTTCATAACAGACCAGCAGGGACCTGCCAAAGTTAAACCATTTGGCCAGGAGAGCCCTTTTATGCAGACTTTTGCCAGATTTCGATACCCAAAATTTTTGCGATTTTCGCAGAATTTTTTTCAAAAGCCGATTCCAAAGCAACTAATAGAGCTTTGCGATCGCAATCACTTCCAGAATCTGCCCCACGAAGTCTACTTTCATGATAAAGCACGAGGGACCTGCCAAAGTTAAACCATTTGGCCAGGAGAGCCCTTTTTTGAAGGCATGTGCTCGATTTCGTCGCCAAATTTTTTTGTCGAATTTTACGCCCTCTCATTTTTAAAAGTCGATTCCACAGCAGCTAATAGAGCTTTGCGATCGCAATCACTTCCAGAATGTGCAAAAGATATTCTAGTTTCATAACAGACCAGCAGGGACCTGCCAAAGTTAAACCATTTGGCCAGGAGAGCCCTTTTATGCAGACTTTTGCCAGATTTCGATACCCAAAATTTTTGCGATTTTCGCAGAATTTTTTTCAAAAGCCGATTCCAAAGCAACTAATAGAGCTTTGCGATCGCAATCACTTCCAGAATCTGCCCCACGAAGTCTACTTTCATGATAAAGCACGAGGGACCTGCCAAAGTTAAACCATTTGGCCAGGAGAGCCCTTTTTTGAAGGCATGTGCTCGATTTCGTCGCCAAATTTTTTTGTCGAATTTTACGCCCTCTCATTTTTAAAAGTCGATTCCACAGCAGCTAATAGAGCTTTGCGATCGCAATCACTTCCAGAATGTGCAAAAGATATTCTAGTTTCATAACAGACCAGCAGGGACCTGCCAAAGTTAAACCATTTGGCCAGGAGAGCCCTTTTATGCAGACTTTTGCCAGATTTCGATACCCAAAATTTTTGCGATTTTCGCAGAATTTTTTTCAAAAGCCGATTCCAAAGCAACTAATAGAGCTTTGCGATCGCAATCACTTCCAGAATCTGCCCCACGAAGTCTACTTTCATGATAAAGCACGAGGGACCTGCCAAAGTTAAACCATTTGGCCAGGAGAGCCCTTTTTTGAAGGCATGTGCTCGATTTCGTCGCCAAATTTTTTTGTCGAATTTTACGCCCTCTCATTTTTAAAAGTCGATTCCACAGCAGCTAATAGAGCTTTGCGATCGCAATCACTTCCAGAATGTGCAAAAGATATTCTAGTTTCATAACAGACCAGCAGGGACCTGCCAAAGTTAAACCATTTGGCCAGGAGAGCCCTTTTATGCAGACTTTTGCCAGATTTCGATACCCAAAATTTTTGCGATTTTCGCAGAATTTTTTTCAAAAGCCGATTCCAAAGCAACTAATAGAGCTTTGCGATCGCAATCACTTCCAGAATCTGCCCCACGAAGTCTACTTTCATGATAAAGCACGAGGGACCTGCCAAAGTTAAACCATTTGGCCAGGAGAGCCCTTTTTTGAAGGCATGTGCTCGATTTCGTCGCCAAATTTTTTTGTCGAATTTTACGCCCTCTCATTTTTAAAAGTCGATTCCACAGCAGCTAATAGAGCTTTGCGATCGCAATCACTTCCAGAATGTGCAAAAGATATTCTAGTTTCATAACAGACCAGCAGGGACCTGCCAAAGTTAAACCATTTGGCCAGGAGAGCCCTTTTATGCAGACTTTTGCCAGATTTCGATACCCAAAATTTTTGCGACTTTCGCAGAATTTTTTTCAAAAGCCGATTCCAAAGCAACTAATAGAGCTTTGCGATCGCAATCACTTCCAGAATCTGCCCCACGAAGTCTACTTTCATGATAAAGCACGAGGGACCTGCCAAAGTTAAACCATTTGGCCAGGAGAGCCCTTTTTTGAAGGCATGTGCTCGATTTCGTCGCCAAATTTTTTTGTCGAATTTTACGCCCTCTCATTTTTAAAAGTCGATTCCACAGCAGCTAATAGAGCTTTGCGATCGCAATCACTTCCAGAATGTGCAAAAGATATTCTAGTTTCATAACAGACCAGCAGGGACCTGCCAAAGTTAAACCATTTGGCCAGGAGAGCCCTTTTATGCAGACTTTTGCCAGATTTCGATACCCAAAATTTTTGCGATTTTCGCAGAATTTTTTTCAAAAGCCGATTCCAAAGCAACTAATAGAGCTTTGCGATCGCAATCACTTCCAGAATCTGCCCCACGAAGTCTACTTTCATGATAAAGCACGAGGGACCTGCCAAAGTTAAACCATTTGGCCAGGAGAGCCCTTTTTTGAAGGCATGTGCTCGATTTCGTCGCCAAATTTTTTTGTCGAATTTTACGCCCTCTCATTTTTAAAAGTCGATTCCACAGCAGCTAATAGAGCTTTGCGATCGCAATCACTTCCAGAATGTGCAAAAGATATTCTAGTTTCATAACAGACCAGCAGGGACCTGCCAAAGTTAAACCATTTGGCCAGGAGAGCCCTTTTATGCAGACTTTTGCCAGATTTCGATACCCAAAATTTTTGCGATTTTCGCAGAATTTTTTTCAAAAGCCGATTCCAAAGCAACTAATAGAGCTTTGCGATCGCAATCACTTCCAGAATCTGCCCCACGAAGTCTACTTTCATGATAAAGCACGAGGGACCTGCCAAAGTTAAACCATTTGGCCAGGAGAGCCCTTTTTTGAAGGCATGTGCTCGATTTCGTCGCCAAATTTTTTTGTCGAATTTTACGCCCTCTCATTTTTAAAAGTCGATTCCACAGCAGCTAATAGAGCTTTGCGATCGCAATCACTTCCAGAATGTGCAAAAGATATTCTAGTTTCATAACAGACCAGCAGGGACCTGCCAAAGTTAAACCATTTGGCCAGGAGAGCCCTTTTATGCAGACTTTTGCCAGATTTCGATACCCAAAATTTTTGCGATTTTCGCAGAATTTTTTTCAAAAGCCGATTCCAAAGCAACTAATAGAGCTTTGCGATCGCAATCACTTCCAGAATCTGCCCCACGAAGTCTACTTTCATGATAAAGCACGAGGGACCTGCCAAAGTTAAACCATTTGGCCAGGAGAGCCCTTTTTTGAAGGCATGTGCTCGATTTCGTCGCCAAATTTTTTTGTCGAATTTTACGCCCTCTCATTTTTAAAAGTCGATTCCACAGCAGCTAATAGAGCTTTGCGATCGCAATCACTTCCAGAATGTGCAAAAGATATTCTAGTTTCATAACAGACCAGCAGGGACCTGCCAAAGTTAAACCATTTGGCCAGGAGAGCCCTTTTATGCAGACTTTTGCCAGATTTCGATACCCAAAATTTTTGCGATTTTCGCAGAATTTTTTTCAAAAGCCGATTCCAAAGCAACTAATAGAGCTTTGCGATCGCAATCACTTCCAGAATCTGCCCCACGAAGTCTACTTTCATGATAAAGCACGAGGGACCTGCCAAAGTTAAACCATTTGGCCAGGAGAGCCCTTTTTTGAAGGCATGTGCTCGATTTCGTCGCCAAATTTTTTTGTCGAATTTTACGCCCTCTCATTTTTAAAAGTCGATTCCACAGCAGCTAATAGAGCTTTGCGATCGCAATCACTTCCAGAATGTGCAAAAGATATTCTAGTTTCATAACAGACCAGCAGGGACCTGCCAAAGTTAAACCATTTGGCCAGGAGAGCCCTTTTATGCAGACTTTTGCCAGATTTCGATACCCAAAATTTTTGCGATTTTCGCAGAATTTTTTTCAAAAGCCGATTCCAAAGCAACTAATAGAGCTTTGCGATCGCAATCACTTCCAGAATCTGCCCCACGAAGTCTACTTTCATGATAAAGCACGAGGGACCTGCCAAAGTTAAACCATTTGGCCAGGAGAGCCCTTTTTTGAAGGCATGTGCTCGATTTCGTCGCCAAATTTTTTTGTCGAATTTTACGCCCTCTCATTTTTAAAAGTCGATTCCACAGCAGCTAATAGAGCTTTGCGATCGCAATCACTTCCAGAATGTGCAAAAGATATTCTAGTTTCATAACAGACCAGCAGGGACCTGCCAAAGTTAAACCATTTGGCCAGGAGAGCCCTTTTATGCAGACTTTTGCCAGATTTCGATACCCAAAATTTTTGCGATTTTCGCAGAATTTTTTTCAAAAGCCGATTCCAAAGCAACTAATAGAGCTTTGCGATCGCAATCACTTCCAGAATCTGCCCCACGAAGTCTACTTTCATGATAAAGCACGAGGGACCTGCCAAAGTTAAACCATTTGGCCAGGAGAGCCCTTTTTTGAAGGCATGTGCTCGATTTCGTCGCCAAATTTTTTTGTCGAATTTTACGCCCTCTCATTTTTAAAAGTCGATTCCACAGCAGCTAATAGAGCTTTGCGATCGCAATCACTTCCAGAATGTGCAAAAGATATTCTAGTTTCATAACAGACCAGCAGGGACCTGCCAAAGTTAAACCATTTGGCCAGGAGAGCCCTTTTATGCAGACTTTTGCCAGATTTCGATACCCAAAATTTTTGCGATTTTCGCAGAATTTTTTTCAAAAGCCGATTCCAAAGCAACTAATAGAGCTTTGCGATCGCAATCACTTCCAGAATCTGCCCCACGAAGTCTACTTTCATGATAAAGCACGAGGGACCTGCCAAAGTTAAACCATTTGGCCAGGAGAGCCCTTTTTTGAAGGCATGTGCTCGATTTCGTCGCCAAATTTTTTTGTCGAATTTTACGCCCTCTCATTTTTAAAAGTCGATTCCACAGCAGCTAATAGAGCTTTGCGATCGCAATCACTTCCAGAATGTGCAAAAGATATTCTAGTTTCATAACAGACCAGCAGGGACCTGCCAAAGTTAAACCATTTGGCCAGGAGAGCCCTTTTATGCAGACTTTTGCCAGATTTCGATACCCAAAATTTTTGCGATTTTCGCAGAATTTTTTTCAAAAGCCGATTCCAAAGCAACTAATAGAGCTTTGCGATCGCAATCACTTCCAGAATCTGCCCCACGAAGTCTACTTTCATGATAAAGCACGAGGGACCTGCCAAAGTTAAACCATTTGGCCAGGAGAGCCCTTTTTTGAAGGCATGTGCTCGATTTCGTCGCCAAATTTTTTTGTCGAATTTTACGCCCTCTCATTTTTAAAAGTCGATTCCACAGCAGCTAATAGAGCTTTGCGATCGCAATCACTTCCAGAATGTGCAAAAGATATTCTAGTTTCATAACAGACCAGCAGGGACCTGCCAAAGTTAAACCATTTGGCCAGGAGAGCCCTTTTATGCAGACTTTTGCCAGATTTCGATACCCAAAATTTTTGCGATTTTCGCAGAATTTTTTTCAAAAGCCGATTCCAAAGCAACTAATAGAGCTTTGCGATCGCAATCACTTCCAGAATCTGCCCCACGAAGTCTACTTTCATGATAAAGCACGAGGGACCTGCCAAAGTTAAACCATTTGGCCAGGAGAGCCCTTTTTTGAAGGCATGTGCTCGATTTCGTCGCCAAATTTTTTTGTCGAATTTTACGCCCTCTCATTTTTAAAAGTCGATTCCACAGCAGCTAATAGAGCTTTGCGATCGCAATCACTTCCAGAATGTGCAAAAGATATTCTAGTTTCATAACAGACCAGCAGGGACCTGCCAAAGTTAAACCATTTGGCCAGGAGAGCCCTTTTATGCAGACTTTTGCCAGATTTCGATACCCAAAATTTTTGCGATTTTCGCAGAATTTTTTTCAAAAGCCGATTCCAAAGCAACTAATAGAGCTTTGCGATCGCAATCACTTCCAGAATCTGCCCCACGAAGTCTACTTTCATGATAAAGCACGAGGGACCTGCCAAAGTTAAACCATTTGGCCAGGAGAGCCCTTTTTTGAAGGCATGTGCTCGATTTCGTCGCCAAATTTTTTTGTCGAATTTTACGCCCTCTCATTTTTAAAAGTCGATTCCACAGCAGCTAATAGAGCTTTGCGATCGCAATCACTTCCAGAATGTGCAAAAGATATTCTAGTTTCATAACAGACCAGCAGGGACCTGCCAAAGTTAAACCATTTGGCCAGGAGAGCCCTTTTATGCAGACTTTTGCCAGATTTCGATACCCAAAATTTTTGCGATTTTCGCAGAATTTTTTTCAAAAGCCGATTCCAAAGCAACTAATAGAGCTTTGCGATCGCAATCACTTCCAGAATCTGCCCCACGAAGTCTACTTTCATGATAAAGCACGAGGGACCTGCCAAAGTTAAACCATTTGGCCAGGAGAGCCCTTTTTTGAAGGCATGTGCTCGATTTCGTCGCCAAATTTTTTTGTCGAATTTTACGCCCTCTCATTTTTAAAAGTCGATTCCACAGCAGCTAATAGAGCTTTGCGATCGCAATCACTTCCAGAATGTGCAAAAGATATTCTAGTTTCATAACAGACCAGCAGGGACCTGCCAAAGTTAAACCATTTGGCCAGGAGAGCCCTTTTATGCAGACTTTTGCCAGATTTCGATACCCAAAATTTTTGCGATTTTCGCAGAATTTTTTTCAAAAGCCGATTCCAAAGCAACTAATAGAGCTTTGCGATCGCAATCACTTCCAGAATCTGCCCCACGAAGTCTACTTTCATGATAAAGCACGAGGGACCTGCCAAAGTTAAACCATTTGGCCAGGAGAGCCCTTTTTTGAAGGCATGTGCTCGATTTCGTCGCCAAATTTTTTTGTCGAATTTTACGCCCTCTCATTTTTAAAAGTCGATTCCACAGCAGCTAATAGAGCTTTGCGATCGCAATCACTTCCAGAATGTGCAAAAGATATTCTAGTTTCATAACAGACCAGCAGGGACCTGCCAAAGTTAAACCATTTGGCCAGGAGAGCCCTTTTATGCAGACTTTTGCCAGATTTCGATACCCAAAATTTTTGCGATTTTCGCAGAATTTTTTTCAAAAGCCGATTCCAAAGCAACTAATAGAGCTTTGCGATCGCAATCACTTCCAGAATCTGCCCCACGAAGTCTACTTTCATGATAAAGCACGAGGGACCTGCCAAAGTTAAACCATTTGGCCAGGAGAGCCCTTTTTTGAAGGCATGTGCTCGATTTCGTCGCCAAATTTTTTTGTCGAATTTTACGCCCTCTCATTTTTAAAAGTCGATTCCACAGCAGCTAATAGAGCTTTGCGATCGCAATCACTTCCAGAATGTGCAAAAGATATTCTAGTTTCATAACAGACCAGCAGGGACCTGCCAAAGTTAAACCATTTGGCCAGGAGAGCCCTTTTATGCAGACTTTTGCCAGATTTCGATACCCAAAATTTTTGCGATTTTCGCAGAATTTTTTTCAAAAGCCGATTCCAAAGCAACTAATAGAGCTTTGCGATCGCAATCACTTCCAGAATCTGCCCCACGAAGTCTACTTTCATGATAAAGCACGAGGGACCTGCCAAAGTTAAACCATTTGGCCAGGAGAGCCCTTTTTTGAAGGCATGTGCTCGATTTCGTCGCCAAATTTTTTTGTCGAATTTTACGCCCTCTCATTTTTAAAAGTCGATTCCACAGCAGCTAATAGAGCTTTGCGATCGCAATCACTTCCAGAATGTGCAAAAGATATTCTAGTTTCATAACAGACCAGCAGGGACCTGCCAAAGTTAAACCATTTGGCCAGGAGAGCCCTTTTATGCAGACTTTTGCCAGATTTCGATACCCAAAATTTTTGCGATTTTCGCAGAATTTTTTTCAAAAGCCGATTCCAAAGCAACTAATAGAGCTTTGCGATCGCAATCACTTCCAGAATCTGCCCCACGAAGTCTACTTTCATGATAAAGCACGAGGGACCTGCCAAAGTTAAACCATTTGGCCAGGAGAGCCCTTTTTTGAAGGCATGTGCTCGATTTCGTCGCCAAATTTTTTTGTCGAATTTTACGCCCTCTCATTTTTAAAAGTCGATTCCACAGCAGCTAATAGAGCTTTGCGATCGCAATCACTTCCAGAATGTGCAAAAGATATTCTAGTTTCATAACAGACCAGCAGGGACCTGCCAAAGTTAAACCATTTGGCCAGGAGAGCCCTTTTATGCAGACTTTTGCCAGATTTCGATACCCAAAATTTTTGCGATTTTCGCAGAATTTTTTTCAAAAGCCGATTCCAAAGCAACTAATAGAGCTTTGCGATCGCAATCACTTCCAGAATCTGCCCCACGAAGTCTACTTTCATGATAAAGCACGAGGGACCTGCCAAAGTTAAACCATTTGGCCAGGAGAGCCCTTTTTTGAAGGCATGTGCTCGATTTCGTCGCCAAATTTTTTTGTCGAATTTTACGCCCTCTCATTTTTAAAAGTCGATTCCACAGCAGCTAATAGAGCTTTGCGATCGCAATCACTTCCAGAATGTGCAAAAGATATTCTAGTTTCATAACAGACCAGCAGGGACCTGCCAAAGTTAAACCATTTGGCCAGGAGAGCCCTTTTATGCAGACTTTTGCCAGATTTCGATGCGAATTTACGCATTGTACTCGAATGGACCAAATCAAGCCAAATTTTGGCGAAAAACGCCTTGGCGTAAGGTTGATGAATTACAAAATATGGCAACGTTTAATATTGGGAATCAGAGCGCGTGCGCGTCCGCAGCGAATGTCTTTACTCATTTTTATTTACCGCATTAATGGGATAGAAAAGGAATTGGCTTCTGCGAGTAAAAGACTAATAATAATTAGGTATAATTAATCATATTTATATCAGTAAGTAAGTGTTTTTAAAATATATTTGTATTGTATATATATATATATACTGTATAAGTTAAGTATAATGATATATTGATTATTAGTCTGTGGTACAGATTTGTTTTGCATTCTGAAATTGAGCATGTGCAATGATATTGCATTTTCTATATTACTATATTGTCTTGAGGCTGTAAATTTCTTTAAGTTCAAAGCTAGGTTTTGAGTATTATTCGATAAGCATAAATTATATAAATAATGTAAACTGTTTTTTATCTTTTACAGAAATTTAAAGTAATGTAAAGTATTTGTTACATATTTATTAGGAATGAAAACAAAATCATGTGGAACGAAATGTGACTGTACTACGACTGTTTGCAAACAAAAAATTATTTAATTCTTTTTTTGCAGTTTTATCAAAATATTAGAGTAAGAATTGTTTCATTGATCATTTCTTTATTTGCATTGGAATACAGTATATGTGACCTGACTAATTGAGGCCGGATATGTTTGCGAATTTTAGAATTTTACATATTTTAGTGATTTTGTTAAAAATATTTATAATAAATCCTTATACCGATATAAGTGATACTCAAAAAAAAAAAAAAAAAACTGATATACTGTAGTAATAGTCTTCGTAAGAATTTAATGTATTTCATTTTACACATTCTCTTACAATTTTTCAAATAGTAAGAGTTGTATACACAAGTTCACAATAGTAGATAGTTTCGAGACCTTAAAATTTCGTTTATTTTTTTATTGCTGTTTGTATAATAGTGCTAATTTCTTGTTATGTAACACAACTTTGTTTTTCTGAAATTTCAAATACTTACTGATTTTCTAACTATTCCTTGGCTGAAAGTGAATATAGAGTTCCCATGGGTCACGAGTTTCATTACTATTTTGTCTTTTATGTCACAAGCTATGTTATGTCTTATGTTGTGAGTTTTTTTTTTTTTTTTTTTTGGTCACAAATCAAATTTTGTGACCGGAATTTTCTAAAAATACATCTGGAAAAGTCAGGTAATTTTATTCTTGAAATTGAGTGGGAACCC
This sequence comes from Salticus scenicus, assembly GCA_963930645.1. Classification (NCBI taxonomy): domain Eukaryota; kingdom Metazoa; phylum Arthropoda; class Arachnida; order Araneae; family Salticidae; genus Salticus; species Salticus scenicus. The sequence goes on along the minus strand of CAWVNO010000948.1, from coordinate 4,260 downwards.
TGAATATTTCTTCTTTGCAATCTGATTCTGTAACTGGCAGTGATGGTGTGTAAATTTTCTTTAATGATCTTAGGATTTTTTTGCAATTACTATTTCAGTAACTGTTAGGGAAAACCTTGTAAATTATAAATTCAGAAATATCTTTTGTAATTTACTGGTATTTCAGATTTACTTCAGATGGAAATATATAATTTTTTATAAATTATGTAATATATAATCGTAAAATAATTTAATTGCTATTGAATCTCTTATACTTTATTTATTTAACTTCAGGAATTTTAAAGTAGAGTCACAATCAGCCCTATGTATCTGGATCGCTTGTTTCTGGGAACTAGGGCATAGTTACAATTTCAGTACATTTGTTATTTCATTACCTGTGATCATTTGTTCACTAGTGAAATTTTCGGTTGTCTTCAATAACAACCTCATATCAAATACTAACTCTATTTCATATGGCAGTTTCTAGGATTCAGTGGCGGATTTAAGGAGGGGGGGGGGGCTAGGGGGCTGAAGCCACCCCCTTTCCTAGTCACAAAGTAGAGTCACAATCAGCCTTATGTATCTGGATCGCTTGTTTCTGGGAACTAGGGCATAGTTACAATTTCAGTACATTTGTTATTTCATTACCTGTGATCATTTGTTCACTAGTGAAATTTTCGGTTGTCTTCAATAGCAACCTCATATCAAATACTAACTCTATTTCATATGGCAGTTTCTAGGATTCAGTGGCGGATTTAAGGAGGGGGGGGGCTAGGGGGCTGAAGCCCCCCCCCCCTGACATTCACAATTGAATATTGCAATTGTAAATTTTGTATTGGTCTAGCATAACACTTTGAAAAATCTTAGCCCCCCCCCCCCCCCCCCATCAAAAGTCAAGTTCTGGATCCGCCACTGCTAGGATTTCTTTTTTCTTTTGGTCATTAACTTTGTCATCGAATTTTTCTTTAAAATATATTTGTTTACATTCAAAAATGTTGTCTACATTTAAGGATTTGAGGTTTTTCTCCAAATGTTCTGTACTATATCTAGGTGTTCTTACACCAATTTGTAGGATTTGAATTAAAAAGATATATATAGTCGGCATGCGACAGTTCCGATAACCATTTCTTATTTAATTTAAATAAAGATAATATTTTCTAAAAATGTATATGTGTATTATTTTCGTTCTTATTTTATTGATTTTTTATTTTTATGCAATACTGATTATATGCTTTTTTTTTTTTAGGTCAGAGTTGTGTGTAAATACTATTCTTTTGGCCAGCTGGCTGCATTTTTCAAGGCACTAAATAATAATGGTGCTTTTTGTGTCTTGAAAGTGTATGCTTGCTAGCAGTTTGATTTTTCACTTCATGCAAGTAAAGTTCAGATTACCAATTTAAATTTTAAAGAATTTAATACAGGTATTGTTTTTAATCATTTATCTTGTATCCATTTAAACTATATACTGTATAATTTAAGCATGTTTGTTGCATATGTTGTCCATAAAGTAATTTAATCTTTTTGCTTTTCTAAAGTTATGAAATTATTATTTTAAATAATGAGTACTTTTATCATCTGTTATTTAAAAAAAAAAAAAAAAAAATCTAGGAATGTGTAAATAATACCTTTATTTACAAACATATTATTGTAAAATTTACAACATAAACATTTAAATATAGACCCAATTTTTTTTCTTCTGGATATTTTTTTTTTTTTTGTTAATGTTACTTTAGAATTTTTTTTTTTAACAAGGTTGCAAAGAAAAAAAAAATGCTATAATTCTTGTGATTTTTTAAATAATACTAGTTAATACCCGTCAAAATATGACGGATGGTGTTCAACTGAGATTTTTTCACAGTATAAAGTTTAAAATACCCTTGCTTTAATATTTCGCATTACTCTTAACCAGTTTAAAACACTCTGTTTTAATCAATTATCTTTTGGTTGGAGGGAGGAGGGATAATTTTATGAAATTTGAAATTTAAATATACAAAATCTAAGCATACTCCGCTTAATAAAAACAAAATCCTAATGTTTTCCTAATTTTATTCTAAATATGGCCAAAAGAATGTTAGGAGTGATTAAAAGAAAGACAGAATTTATATAAATTATCGAAAGAATCAATATTTCTTCATGAGATGGTAACAATATTTGTGATTAGTGCTGCACCGAGTAGCACTTTGGCCAAGTACCGAATACTCGGCCATTTTCTACTCGCCCGAGTACCGAGTAGTTGTAAGAAAGAATAATTGATGTACAAATGAAGAATTTTGCACATCTTGAAATTTAAAAAGGCCTTTTGAACACAAAATTAAGTTAAATGGCAAACAGCTTGTTTTCATGAAATGTTTCAGAACTTTAGTAGTGTATATATACACAATTAGGTTCATTGTTATATTTGATACTTCCTATTTAGTGGATTCTCAAAGCTATAATAACTGATAACTTCATTCTTTATTATATCTTCTCAGTATATCTTCTCTTCTCTCTGCATCTATATATATTCTCAGATGCAAATCAGTCTAAGATAATTCTTAGATAATATAAAAGTTCCTATACACTCAGGCTTAATTTAAGATGCATGAAATTTAAATATGAAATGAGAACATTAAAATAAATATTTTTCATTTTAAGCATGATAGACTTCATTAATCTTCCAATTATATAAGAGTAAAAATTATAGGTGGTTTTGGGCCATAATTTGCAAAACAACAAATTTGATTATTAAAATATAGTACTTTTAAAAACATTTTAGTGTATTAATCTTTTCTTGCACTTTTAAAAGTGTCTTACTTTTATTTGCACAAATATGTAACTAAAGTTCATTTCAGAAAATTTTGGAGTGGAAGGCTGATTTTTTATACCAATTAAGTGAAAAATACCAGAGCCGGTAATCGAACCCGGGCTGATTACCAGCTAGGCATTTCTCACATAGGGTGAAGCGATTCCATGCGAAATCAACCAAAAAATTTCAATTTTTAACCTGACCACCTAAGATATCTATGAAACTTGCAGGAATCATTCTCCTTGATGATATAAATGAGAATATATTTTTAGAAATTTTTTCTCTTTCAATTTTTTTTAAATTAAATTTTTAAATTTCGAAAAATCAGCATTTTTTAGCTTGTGTAAGCATTTTCAATCTCAAATTTCTCAAGTTCTATAAGGGATAGAGAAGTTTATGACCCATCATTTTAAAGAGTATTTTCCAAGGTTTAATTTGATATGCAACATCATTATGTTAGGCAAAAATTTTAAAAATTATTAAATTAAAAAAAATTTTAAGATAGTGTTTTTTGAAAAATTTTAAAAACATGTTTTTGGTTATACTGAAAGCTATATAACCTGAAACTTAAAGAATGGGATCAGAAGTTATTACAAAAAACTTAGTTATTCTACATGTTAAATTGTATTATAATTACAGTTGAATCTCGAAAATCCGGATTTGGCGGGACCAGATTTTAGAGATTTATTGAAAACTAATTTTTTGTGATAGTATAATAACATACAAACTGTAATTTTATGTTAATGAAAATAAACAACAAATCAAATTGGTTAATTAAAATATAATAAAACACTTATGTTAAATTAAAACAGATATATTATACTAAAATATAATAAACAACTGATAATGCCTGCTAATAGAGGTCAAGACTCACGATCGCCACTTGCCACGTGGCGAATTAATTTGAAAAAGTGGCGATAAAAAAACCATAACAATCGGTTTAGAATAATACTTACAACAAAATATTAGAAAGATGTAAAATAATCAAAGCAATTACTTATTTCAAAAAATTATTTGACTGATATGGAACCAACGAAATAATTGATTATTATTTATTTAACTCGTTACATGAAAGCTGGTGAAAATATTTCACTGCTTCGTTCCAACGAATAATCTGATTTCTGTCTGTGTTTTATTGGCAGATTGCCAAAGATATCACTCTCTCTCTCTCTCATTTTTTGCATGCAGAGAGATAAAATTAAAGTGTTAATATTAGGGATAGACCGGATATCTGGCTGATTTTTCAATATCCGAAATATCATCGGATATCCGGATCAAAATCACCGGATATCCGGCTAATATGCCGGATATCCGGTTTTTTAATATTTGCTTTTTTTCTTGTTTTCTTTCATTAAGATATGGTGAGAAATGCGAGAAGCAACTTTTCTCCCTCCGTTTGCGGGGAAACTTCAAAAAATAGCTTCTTAAATCACGTCACTAATCAATAATATCATAAAATTACACATTTGTGTCTCCGTTAGTTTGACTCGGCATTG
>CAWVNO010000947.1:0-52221 GCA_963930645.1 Salticus scenicus | reverse complement strand
TGAAGCCCGCTTTACTGTTTGAGACATTTGAGAGAGCCAGTTGCTGATCCCACGCACGCGCAGATCGTTTTCTATGCAGTGGCAGATCCAGAACTTGATTTTTTTTTTTTTTTTTTTTTTTTTTGGGGGGGGGGGGAGGGCTTTAGCCCCCAACCCCCCCCCCCCCTTAAATCCGCCACTGTTTCTATGGCCTCGCAATCTCGATTTTGCTAATCAAATCATGCAATGGCGTCTATTTATTTATGTCGACGAGCAGTCAGTGGATCCTGCAAAGCAAATTATCGGATCTTCCTGAAATATCTGAAGTAAGTTTTAATACATTTCTTTGTTTTGTGTTTTTATTTAATACAATATTTTTATATTTCTAATATGAGTTGAAATACTATGTTTTTGTTCTTTTTTTGTTCAGATGAAAAATTAAAAATATATACATTACTCTAACATAATAGATTTTATCACCAAAACTGTAGTATTTCATCTCAACATTTTGCCTTTTCATATAGTTTTAGCTTTTTTGTTTTTTTGCCAATCTCGTCTCTGTTTTATGCTTTAATATCAGAATTATTATATAACATCTTGGTACATGATATCTATTAGAAAAAATTGTGCAGTATATATCAATAATTTAAGAAATTAATATTGAACTGCGTTCTTTAATTCATATGAAAAATATCAGAAATTCTATTAGTTGCAATAAATGTTTAATATAGGTTTTAATTTCAATTTTTAAGGGTTGAATTTAAATGGAAAAATATTTAAAAGTGTATCAGAATTTGCTTCTTAGAAGCATTTTTCAGAGATTTAGTATTGCTCATTACTTCCCTTTTTAATCACTTTTTCATTTTGCACATGGGGTGACATAGCTCTTTTTCTGTTATTAAAATCGAAACAAAGTTTTACTGATTGTTAAATCACAAGTACGGTTCTTGGTTCTTGAGTAATTTATCAGAGGACAAATGAAATGGAAAACGAAGTTGGGAATAAGCAAGTTAAGAAAAATAAATCAACAGTATTATTTATTTATTTTAACAATTAAATTAGCTTTCGAGAAACCTAAAATACTGCTTATGAATTTAGCTAAAATTCTGAAGAATTTTTTTTGTGTGTTAAATTGTAATTATAATAAATTAATGAATTCTATATTTACTTCCTAAATTTATGGTTACTACTAATTAATATTTCAAGATAGAATTTATTCTCTACGAAAGTTATATTTATTTGGATGGAAATAATTACTTTTTTTTTTCTTTTTAATACTAAAAAAAAAAAAAAAAAAAAAAAAAAATTCAAGCACTCTAAAAGAATAATAATCATAAACATAGATATAATATTCACTTTTTTTAAATTTTCGTAAATTTATTAAAATAAATATGACTTTACTTCATTTTCAAATATTGCTTAATGCATTTTACAGAATAGTTTAAAAATACTAAGGAATAATTTTTTGTGCTAGTGAAATGTAAAACATTTATTTATTTTAACTTTCGTAATCGTACTAACATTAAAAATTTGTCAGGCCAAATGTTAAGGAGAATTGTTTCCTGATTAAAAGTATTAAGTTGTAGAGAGTGATCCAGACTTAGTACGACTATTTCTTTCAGACAGCAATTTTGCGTTGTCGCTATTTATTGTATTACACCTTGAATAAATATATGCAAGCATTTTTGTTTTTATTTAAAATATATAAAGCTGAAAATTTGTCATTGTATCTATCTGGATTATACGATTTTGTCAAAAATTAGCACACTTATTAATAAGGATGAAATCTAGCTAACGCCATATTTTCACTTCATTCGGATAATTGATATAAAAAATATTAAGTAAAAACCCCATTTTAACTTTAAAATTATTTTTCAAAAATTGATGACAAAAATAATTAAATAAGTGAATATGCTTTCTTTTAGGTCAATAAATAAATTAAAAATGCACAAAGGTTTTTTATTTTTTTAATAATTAAAATACAATTGAGAAAAATCGTCCCAAAAAAAAAATGAAACAGTTTCACTTAACTCCTTTGCGAAATTTTAAATTTAGCATTGAATTAGTTCGAACGTTTCTTGCCAAGGTCTTTATTGACACAATTGCAATAGTCATTTTATTTCATCGTCAAAATGACAATAAAAATTTAAAAGCCGCCAAGGGGCTAAGTTTAAGCTATGTCAAAGTAACTTTTAAGAAATGGATATAGTAACTGATGCTAGGGAGGGAAATACAATTATTGCATAATAAGAAATCACCACAGAACTGGCGTTTTAAAGTAATAAGTACAACACTTTGAATAAACACCATAAAATGCAATAAGCTCGCGCAGTTTAACTCAGGCGAGTTTATTGCATTTCATGGTGTTCATTCAAAGTGTTGTACTTATTATTTACTGCATGCCTTTATATGGAAGAATAGATTAAAATAAATTATATCCTGTTTACAAAGAATGTAACCAGTACATTTTTCTTTTTACAAAATATTTTTTTTTTTTAAATTAGTAATTTTTCCCTCTGGCTTTTTCAAACTAAAAAGTAAAACAACAAACTTTGCATATTTTTTGTTCAGGATGTTTGCAGTCGCTAAATTTGATGAGGGATTGAACGCAGCATCTAGTATCTTTAATTTGAATAACGAAGATAAATAAAAAAAATTTCAGCCCAGTAGATATGCAGGTAAGTAATCTTGTAACATTTTTTGACTTGAGGAGTCATTCTTATCATTTTAGTTTTCATTGCGAGATTTGATACTAGAATAGCACAGTTCTCATGATGTTTAAAAGTACTTTGATTTTTTTTAGACAAGTATTTTAGAGCTTGATTTTTTTTTTTTTAATTAATTAATTTCGGTGAATGTGTTTTTTGTTTGTATAATAAATACTTAATTTTCCATATTCAGATATTAAAATAATTATACCAAAAATTAGAGTTATCATACTACACTAGATTTTTCTATGTGTTCCCCTTTCATTTGTAAATTTACTTTTAAAATTTAGTTATGTAATGCTAAAAGAATTATTACGTATTACACATGAAACAAGTTTGAAATGGAAAGGTAATTTATAATTGTATTTAAAACTGTCACATTGTCTAATTAGATGCATTAAAAGCTTAGTATGGTTTGGGGAATTAACATAGCACTTCCTTTAATCATATTCAATAAAAAAGATTTCTCTTCATAATTTGTAGCCCTCTGTATATTTTCTAAACATTATGTACGCACCACATTGTGCACTTAAATATAATACTGTATTAATATATCAGGGCCTGAAATGCATTTACATGAATTTCCAAGTACTGTTCCGCTGTATTCTATTTCTTTTGTGTAGCCCTGTAAACGTACGGTGAATAATTTTCATACCATATTCTATGTGAAATATGCTTTTATACATACCTAATGTTTGAACTTCTTGTTACAATTTGTTCTTGAGATATGCTGATAATAGACACACAGTCCAACTGCTAAAAGCATGTTTTTCGAATTCAGGCGACCTTGAAATGTGTAAATATAACAAACATTTAATTTTTAAAATTTTGTCCAAAAATAACATTTTCTCTATTATATATATGAGTAAGAGGAAGTTAAAAAAAAAAAAGAAAAATGGAAATTTAAGAATATCTATTGTATTTTAAATTTCTTCTACATTTACAAAAACTTTCCATGTACTTCATTGCTTACAATCTTTAATAATAATAATAACCCTAGGCTTATATATATATATATATATATATATATGTATACATATACTTTCAGGATTTTTAAGACAGGGTTACAATCAGCCCTAAATTAGTATTTAATAAAATGAATAGTTAAACTATGGAAGCATTTTGATTATTCTGTTTTTTTTTTTTTTTTTTTTTTTTTAGAAATTCAATAATAATAATAATAATAATAATAATAATAATAATAATAATCAAAGTAATAATACGAATCTTAATATTATTATTTTTTATTTTAGATGCTTACAGACATGTAAAAGTTGAAAAAAGACATGTGATGATATTGAGGCATCATAGTGCATGATTTCCTGCTTTCCTTCACTACCTAAAAAGTAATCAAGAGTAGCAGAAAATTGCCATTATTTTTTTGTAATCCTTATATACAGAAAACTAAATTGAGAACTGAATTTGATTTTCTTTCAGCACATAATTAAAATATTTTTTGCGTATTAATAAATATTTTTTATATGACGTTTTTAAAAAAGTTAACGTAAAAAAGCAATGCAATGTTTTTTTTGAAGAATCAACTGTGTTACTTTCTACATTGTAAATAAAAATATTTGTATTATATGTGTTTTATTTTATTGAACATTCTTCACAGCTATATTTTACACAACTACTTTAAATAGGTAAGATATTTTTGTACCAAATGCTTTTCAGCAATAAATATCTTTGAATCAATATCTTCCATTCTGTATGTTATTAAATCTGTAATTTCAATTTTTTAATTATTTTAGCTCTGATTTTTATTTAAAGTGTCATTTGCATTTAATATGCATACAAATAAGTAATGTTGAATGTTTTGTGCTTTGTTACATATAACAAGAAGAAAAGAAAAAGTTAAAATTTCCATAAAATATCATTAGACATTAGTTATCAGCTTGATATGATATGATTGAGTATAACAATGTTTCTATTTCTTATAACTGTGCTAAAAAATCAAGTTTTCTTCAAATGAATATTGTGTGTCTACATATATATATATCAGTGGTGGCTCATGATAGTGACTAACTTTATGCGGCTATCTCCATACAGGTAGCTTGAAGCAGTACATTTTAATGGAATATTTGTGAATCGTACTGGTTCATTTACCTATTTTAAGAAACATCATTGATGTGACGACTTTTCAAAAATCAATCAGACGAATTAACTTTTAACTGAACTGATAACTGTTTGTTTCTAGCCACCTGCATAGAAATAGCCCAAAACATTATTCACAAAGATTCCACTTATGAATGTATGTATAATATTATATATATTTATTTAAAGTTGGGTAACTACATGAATACTTTTGAATTTAGATGATTTGTCAAATATCTATAGAAATACATGATATACATTTTACATAATTAATTAGCCAAACTTTTACTGTTAAACTTAAATAAAATCTAAGAAAATATTGTGAAAACTCAGAAAAGTATTCTTTTTTTTAAAAAAAAGGGGGGGGATAATTTTGTTAGCGCATCTGTATAAGAATACAGTTGAAACATTTTTCTATGAACTGATCTAATTTAGCAGTAAGTTAGAAATATTTAAAACTTTCATTTCAAGAAAACAAAAAAAAAAAAAAAGTGATTTACAGACTTTTTGCAATTTTTTTACTTAATATGTTTTTTATTAATAACAAAGTTTGCACCAAATTTACCATTTGAAATACTAATAGAAACATTATCTAAAATAATTTCGATAAATATAATTAAAGAAATAATCTGGTGTGGCACCCTCACGATTTTCTCATACCCTGCATTCCAATTCTGTAAAGAAAGATTCCAAATTGAGAGATAAGATAATAAGTACATTAGACTCTGTGATTCTGTAATCCGCAGCTATTTTTCCTAATGTAAACAAAATCGCAGTTAACAGTTATATAAATTTCAACTATTTTTTAAAAAATAAATATATAAAAAATAACAGAATAATTTTCGCAAGTGTTCAGTCAAATTTTGTAAAGTTGTAAGGAAAACTTCTCTTTTCATAAAAAATTTTGGAAAATAAACATTTTTAATAACCTTTTTTTTTACAACTGCATGTGTTAGATCTGCATTTTTCTTATTGATTTTATTTATTAATTTTGTTTTTAATAATTAATTCCTTAATGTAGGATTTGTAATTTAATTTTTACATTAACATTGCAAATTTATACTCTAATATGAAGAGAAATGTGTGTAAGCAAAACAATGATCTTTAATCTGCAGAAATCTTGGTCCTGAATCTTGGGATTTTCTCAGAGTTGGCTGTACTCTATATAAACATACATTAAACAGAATTCAAATCAGGTTTAAAAGCAGTTTTATTAAAAAATAATTCTGTGACTGTATTCAGATTGCTTTCACATGCATTATTCCTTGAAAGTTATCTATCTTGATCAAAGTATGCAAGTATCAACCCCGTACAAACTTCAAAATACAACATTTAAGTTACCTGCAATTTTTTTTTTTTTTTTTTTTTTTTTTTTTTTTAAGTTATGCAGATAACAGATACACAAAATTTAACTGTTAAAAACTTGACTTTGGTATTCTGAGAATTCCAGCCCCTCTCTCGTTCATCGCATGCCACATCTATAGCTTTATAACATTACAGTAGCATGGCATATTATTAGACTCATTGATTTTTTCTAGAGGTGAAAATAAAATAATAAATTTTACTGAATTTTTGTAACAAGGCAAAACAATAACAATCAGAAAAAGAAATGTAAAAGAAAACACGTCTTTCTGTTATCGTAGTTAAAAAAAAAAAACTATCCCATCAAATGATGCTTTGGAAACATAGTTAGTTTAAGGGGTTACATAGATTTTGATGGCTAAAAACAGTAAACTTTCTCTACATATTTTTTAATTAAATTGACTAGTGCTTGAAAATTTTTTTTTTCTTTTTTTACGATTTCAACTTATTTTACAAGGGTATACGTGAAGGTAAAAAGTACCAAAAATTGTGTTTCCATACAATTCTGCCAGAAATTAAAAAATATATATATATATATATATATTGTTCAAGCTCTAGTAAATTTCAATTTGAAGAACTGTATAAAATTTCACTAAGATTGGTTCATTAGTTTTTGAGAAATTGTGTTTACTGCTTTTCTGAAAAATCTCCGAAAACCAGGACCCACTGGCGGAATTTTCCAAATTTTTCAATGAAAATTTTGTAAAATATTGTTCAAATGTCGCTCTTTTATACTCTTAAAATTTGAATAAAAAAATTTACTTGTTATATAATAATAAAAAAGAGAGAGAGAGAAAATATGCTTTTTTTTAAGCCTTCAAAACATCACTGAATAGTATATTATTTTTACTTCTGTGATCGTATAATATTTCCATCTTTTCATTTGTATTATTTTTTCTGATTGTGACTGTTTTGTCTTATTTAAAAAAAAAAAAAAAAAAAAAAACAGTAAAATGTATTATTTTATTTAACCTCTAAAATATCAGTGATCTTAATAATATCCCCTGATGTTATAGATATTAATGTTATTAACTAGAGATACAGTATGCGATGAACTAGAGATGTAGCATGCGACATACCAAAAATGTGGCATGCGACATACCAGAGATGTGAGATCACATGTGACATACCGGAGATATTGCATTTGATGTACTGGAGACGTAGCATGCGATGTCACAAAGCTGAGACATTTCCACATCCATAGAACGTATCTAAGTTGTTCCAGAGATGTAACAGAACATCTATGCAACATCGCAATGTCGCAGTGTGATGTTCTTTACTGTCGGGCCGGGCCGGCCTCGGATTCATTTTTTTTTTTGTGTGTATACTCGGGCCGGGCCCTGAGGAAATTTTTTATGGGCCGTTGCGGCCCGAATCTTTTTCTAGCTTCCTCGTTAATCAACGAAAAAGGAAAGTGATAAAATCTTCAGTCATTTATTTTATATAATTTTACAGGCTGGTATGTCACATATATACATATATTTTTTTAATGTCTGTAACTTCAATTTAATTGTCTATCATTCTGTTCGCGATCTGATTTTCTGCAAATATTTTTAGCATGTCTCGAAATTAATATATTTTATTTAAAGTAATATTAGATGGTTTCCTATTCAAAATAGAATGCGTGCCACTACTAGTTTGGCACATGTACAAACAAAAGAAATTAAATACGTTACTATGTGCTCTTACTGTGTATTCTTTATGTCCTATAGTCTGTAGAGTTTAGGTGGTATGAAGCGATTAAAGCTATAAAGATCATTCCGTTTTAACTTTTTCTCTAAGGATCCTTTTTCTTTTCTCCAGGTCAATGGGTAAAAGTATCATCATTTTTAGCATGTGCAAAAGCATCTTTTTAATTTAATATGGTTAAAATTAGCATTAAATTTTTGTTTACTGGATCACATGAAAGATTCGGATATATTACAGTATATAAGAGGAAATGCTTGAAAGTGCATTTTTAGTAGTATTAATCATTTTAAACACCTTCCTATATTTTTTGATGAATGCTAATATTTTTTATTTGACTTTCTGTTAGTCTTTCTGCTTTCTGTATGTCTGTAATAATGAACTTCTGTTTTTATAATTATCTTGTAAGTATTGAACAGTTCTGTTAAAGAACATTCTATTGCTTAGCTATATAAAACCTCTACAAAACACACAATAAAATTATTTTTCATAAAAAAGCATGATTTTTTTTTTTTTTTTTTTTTTTTTACATATTTATGAATCGGGCCAGATTTTATCGTTTTTTGTCTGGCCCGAGTCGGACCGTGCACTGGTAAAAATAAACGGCTCGGATTTTTCTATTTCGTACTGGGCCGGGCCTCAAACAGACCTTTAAAGCACAGTGTAACATCTCTAGGCTGATTTAACAAAACGAAATTAATAAAAAAATAAAAAAAAAATAGAAAAAACATGCATAAAACCATGTTTTTTGTTGATTGTGATATGGAAATGCTTCATCATTCGTTTACAGGGCTACCAAAAGTATTTGGATATATTGGGGTTATACTTGGAAATTGCTAGAATTGTAATTCATTTTGTGTTAGATGTTTTTCATATAAAACTAAATATAAATACACAATATTGTTTATAGTTATTATTATATTGTTCATAGACAATATACAGGGCTACCCAAAATTGAGCTAAACGTTCTATTGAATGTAATTTATGGAAGTACTTTGCTACATTAACTATGTCAGCGAACTGCTCAGCAAGGTAAATTAATTTTTCATGCCCATACTGTAAACAAAGAATTCTTTAAAGTTCTATTTTCATTTTTATTTATTTACTTATTTATGTATTTTTTTTTTTTAAGTATAATAACACGATTTGAGTTGCCCTGGTAACGAAAGTCCAATTTTTAGCGGTTGATGTGTATTCATATTTGTTATCAGCATAACTTAAAAACAAATAACTGAAAAAAAAAAAAAATATATTTTTTTTTTTTTTTTTTTTTTTTTATAATTTTGAATAAGGAAATAAAAAATGCGCATTAAAAAGAAAAAAAAAAAAGAAAGAAAGAAAGAAACAACATAATTAAGTTTATATTTGAGTTAGTAATTTAAGGATGTCATTGATATAGTAACTTAAAAAAAAAAAAAAAAAAAAAAAAAAAACTATGTTCTAATAAATGCCTACTCATACACAGACGATTTTTTACATTCTAAAGTGGTTCAGCGACTTCTAACTGTTGCCGGCATTTTCGTTGGAAGAAATAGTTTGTTCCTTCGGTGCAACTTGCACATTAGTCCCGTCAGGTACAACTTTTTTTTTTTTTTTTCATACTACTGTTTTATATCGCTTTCATAACAAAACTTTTTAAAAACATAAGTTGCAGTTTTAAAGGAATTAAGTTAGCTGTCATTATCAATATGAATTTATGTACAGTTACGTGATGTATATGTAATATTAATATAGAGACGTTTATTTCAATTTAATGCATTTTTTTTTTAAGTTGAAAAAAAAAAGAAAAAGTATGAATTTTTTAATTCCCCCCCCCCCTAGAAAGTAGACATAAATTGTAATATGAAATAAATATCTCAAGTAAAAGAAATCTAAAAATAGAAAAAAATAATTAATTAATTAATCAAAAGTTCTATTAAAAAATATATATATTAGGTGTTTGCATAAATTCGTGCGGTTTTTTATTGCTTCATTTCATAAAAATACATCAAATCAAATGACAATTTTTAATCAAAATATTCTCCATTACTTTCTACAACCTTTGCCCATTTTTCGGGTAACAAATGTATATTACGGAGATAGAAAAGCTCTCGTCTTTGGAGGCAATAAAATGGTCCGCGTCCGCACAAACTTTTGCAACGACCTAATAATATCAGGACACGGAAACAAGACAACTTTGGCGAACCAAAAAAACGTCGCCAAGACTCTACAAACACACAGTAAAAAAGCGTTTCTTAAAATAATTTATGGTTATTAAAATACATATTTAGATTTAAATAATACTTTTTTTTTTTTTTTTACTTTATAAATGTCAGAAATGCAAAGAAAAGTATAAGTGAATAACAATAAAACTTACTATGCAAAGCTGTGCATTAGGTCCCGGGATCCAAGAATCTGGACGGCAATTCGCTGCCCATTTTCTCCTTCTTGCATTATCTAAAGGAAACCTAAACAGTTTGTATTCTTTTCTCGAGTGTTTACAGCAGTTTATCGCTGCACAACCTCCCATATTGCAGTTTATTTCACTAAAATTACGAGCAAGACGGTAGGAACAATGGCTGCCGTTTGTTTATCACGCTGGGTACATTCGGCAACCCTAAGGCAAAAAAATGTCGGATGCGCCAGCTCGTATATATAGGAGCCTTACCCATGCCTTCTTCCCTTCAGGAAGAAAGCATGCTTGGCGTGCGAATAGTGATCTAGTAGGGCCGTGGCGGGAGTCTCAAATAAATGTGATATTTTTAATTTATCTCATCGTGCATAAATACTTATATGTTTAATTCAAAATCTGTATTAAAATGTGATTGTATGTATTTTTTCGGTGTAGGTATTTTTTCCGATTATTGTTATTATTTTATATTTTTAATTAAATGCGATTTTATTTTGGCGAATTTCACAAAAAGCAATTGTAGGATTATCCGTTTATATTTTATTTTCTCCACGTTGCATTTTTTCTTTTGTAATAATTAGGATAAAGTACTTTATGAATTACTTGCTTTGTTTTAGAACTTTGAGATACAGCAATTTATAATAAGCTATGTTCTTTCTTTCACCTTCACATTTTGATAATTGTACTTTTTTTTA
This sequence comes from Salticus scenicus, assembly GCA_963930645.1. NCBI lineage: Eukaryota > Metazoa > Arthropoda > Arachnida > Araneae > Salticidae > Salticus > Salticus scenicus. The sequence goes on along the minus strand of CAWVNO010000947.1, from coordinate 41,308 downwards.
TTTTTATTTATTTTTTTCTTACCATTTTTACGTGAAAACAGAATTCAGTAACAAAATTAAACTTAGTACTATTTTTTTTTTTTTTTTTTTTTTTCTGGAATGTCTTGTTTTCTGGAATAATTTGTTATATTAGATATTATTTTCATATCGTTTATGTGAATATTTTTCCAACTAAGCTTTATTAAAAAAAATATTTATTAAATATATAACAAAGTGAGTGAATTAAATTGAAAGTAAATTATATAACACAGAAAAGGTTTATTTTATGTATATATAAATCCTACTTGCCCATCACCTTATTTATTTATTTATTTTTCTTTCAATGCGTTACCTTGATTTGTTATTAAATATTTTTTACTTAATAATAATAATAATAATAATAATAAAATGTTAATTATAATAGGATACACTTTTTTTAAATCACTATAATTTGGTCTTTGTTTCATTACTTATTTTTTGCTTCTAAAAAAAAAAAAAAAAAAAAAACAATTGCAGAAAAAAACTTAAAACGTAAGAATTGTTGGCTTTTTTTCTTTTTTTTAAACACGCTTTTATTAGCTTCTCCTGTATGTATGTATGTTTGTAACCGCTCTGGGAGCAAACAAAAAATCTATATTGTAAAAAAAGACTTACCCTACGTGAACGCTGTGGCTGTGAGGTAAAGCTCCGGGCTACGAACCTAAAGGTCTAACGTTCGAGCCTAGTCAGGGGAGATTTTTTAAAAATGGTTTTTGTTTAATTCTAAATTATTTTATAATCACCCTGTAGTAGGGTGTGTCACTCACACAATTTTTTCTTGCCCTGCATTTTAATACTATAAAGATAGATATTTTGTGCTTTTTAGTTCACATTTCAATAAAAGCGTGTTCTTTAATTTTTTTAAAGTATAATTTTATTTTTGATTACTTTTTTGAAGCCTCGGCTGCAGGGACGCGCCAGCGTAGTCAGGCGCCTGTGTGTAGAAGTTTCAGTTGGCGCCCAAGTTTTAAGAATAGTTATCATTCAGAAAGTCAACTAAGTTTAATAATAATAATTTTATTGAATAGCTAAAAAAAAAAAAAAAAAAAAAAAAAAAAAAAAAAAATTTAAAAGAAACAAATAAAAAGAGCATCTTGCTAAAAGGGGAAAATCTTCTACAGGGAGTCTCAAAAACACGCGGTAGAATTATGAAGGTAAATAGAGGAAACCAAAATAGGCAGATTTAGTGTTAATTTGGGGATAAGAATGCGGCGTTGAGGCATTAGATGGCATAGATGAGAGCTGTAAGTGTAAACGTTTCTATTTGTTTGGGTTTAATTTTTAAGTAATGTTAAATAAATATTTAAAGCATAAAAAATATTCTTAGTAAACTAAACTTTCTCTCGCTTCATTATAAATTTTGCGAGTATTACACATATCATATAGATCCAAAATAGCCATCTGTCTCTATCCATATTCTTACCAAAACGTCAACCTTCTTGAGTGAAAAAAGTAATTCGTAAAGAAACAGACAGTTTCTTGTCGACTAATGCACTTTATTCAAGTATTATCCTCGAAACAACCCAGTAAAACGTATTGATATTCAGACCACAAAATCTCATTAAACAGCGTTAAATACACCGCAGAGCAGGAATTTTACCGATTTAGGAATAAGTATAAACCGTTTAAACTAAAATCTCTCAGAGAAGACCGTTCAGAACAGATGTCTAAACACAACTGAACTCTTTGGAAGTGTCTCTTCTCTTTTTATAAGCTCTATCGGGATTTGGCGAATTTCGAGTTTATTCCGCTCCAGAAATCAATTGATGTATCCATAAAATTCCAGAACTCGGCACCTATTGATGATAGAGCTTCTAAACTTTCGAGACACTAAATTGTTACTTCTCGTTAAGTTTGGTCGCCATGTCATCAAATCTGTCTCCAAAGCTGACTATCACCTCCCAACCAGGTTCGCTGCGTTCCTACATTTTTAAGATCGTTTTATTAAACTTTCACCACAATTTTTAGAAAGAAAATTTCCGTGCTGTTATAGCATAAAAATCATTAAGAAAATTTTCTTTTTGAAAATTATGGTGAAAATGTAATAAAACGATCGTAAAAATGTTGAAACGCTGCGACCCCTGCTCCCACCCCACCCCCGTTAAAATTGAATGAACTATCTCTTATTTGCACTTTAGCTGTAAATCTGCTTTTACTGCAACAACACCATTGATTTAGGAAAGTGGTTTAACTCTTTGCAATACTGACAAAATGTTAAAGTTGCAGCATATTTGCACATATAAATGAGTTTAACATTTGTACTTCTGTAGATAAATAAAATTTATAAGTATGTAAAATTAGAACGCATAATAAGAAAAAAATCCCGCGAGCTCTGTTTTTCACACTTTCATTGTTGAAAACTCTCGAATACAGAGGCTGTTCGCACATTTTTTAGACGATTTTTTTTCGCAGTAAGAAAAAATCATTTGCATGGAGAATTTTATTTTCACAACAGTTATATTTTTGGAAGTTTTATTTATCTTCTGATATTTAGAATTTTTGTTTAGATGCAAAAAGGCGCTTTTAAAAAGGCGGTGGATGGAAGGATACGTTTCCGCTCTTTCCGAAGAGAGTATTTTAGTGTAATCTTTATAAAAAGTAATTTATTAGGAGAAAAATGGAAAAATGTCGTTACAATAGATGAATCTTGGGTCTATTTAAGTGGTTGCAATAAAAAAAGATCAATTTATTATCACAAAAGTGGAGAAAAAAAATTCTACATGGTTCAAAGAATCAAAAGAAAGTTTTTCTAAAGGATTTAGGATCGTCACTGATTTTTCATACAAGCGCAAGATAAAAGCAAAAAAAAAAAATGTGACAAAAATGTCAAAATCAGCTCTAAATACTATCAAGAACATATTTTAATTCCAATTTTTAAAAATGAAAATCCAGATCTTTATCCACAATGCTATCAATCCGTCGAACTGTATCAAGACAAAAAAAGCAGCCACCCATCACAATCCGCAGTTGCTTTTCTAGAAAAAAAATTGAACAAAAAACGGGAATAAAAACAATACCTTTCACTGACATTCCTGCTAAATCTCCTGATGTATCACCGTTGGATTTTTGTGTTTTTCGACTCTTAAAATCAGCATTATCCAAACGCCGACCTGCAACGCTTTGTGGACTTTGGAAAGCCGTTCAAGAGGAATAGAAAAATATACCTCTTCCTATATTATAAAAGCATTATTATCATAGAAATTATGTAGAATGATAGTTAAGAACAAGAGCTATCAAACTGAACAAATAAAACACGAAATATGAGTGAAATTTTTTCAGTACACTCCATCAAAATCGTCTAAAAAATGTGCGATCAGCCTCTGTAATCTTAAAAATCAAATTATTAGTATATAACTGTCGATATAATGACAAGATTTGTCTTAGTTCATTATGGAAAGTTTTTTTTTTCTTTATTTTTTAATAATACATTTATATAAGGAATAAATAAAGTTGTAAGTACTTAAAACAAGTAGGAACATATAATAAATATTCCTTGGTAATTATGGATTAAAAAAATTATTAACAGTGAGAAAAAAAAAATAGTGTGAGGAATTTTGCTCATTATCATTACCTAAAGATTTTATGTAATTTGTATGAAAAAATGACTAAAATTATACATGTTTTCCCATATAATAAATTTTATATATGGTATAATTTAGTAAAATTTATTTTATTTGCTTGAGTTTTTGTAAATTCTGGAACAATACACATTTATTTGACCCAAAATATCTTGTACTATCGATATAATTACAAGATTTAAAAATATGTCTGGTGTCATTGTGGAGTATAAGTATTTTTTGATTCTTTTAAGTTTAGAAAAAGATTGTTCCACTAAGGCTACTGTTGGTTATAATAACAAAATAACCTCCAAAAAAATTAAAAAATTCGGACAAGTACTGCTAAATTGATAAAATAAAAATTCTGATTAGATATGAATTTATCTTTAAAGATTAATGGTTCACAATATAATTTTTCCTTATACATAAATGGTCTCTTTCAATGTCTATTTGATTCTTGTGAGTTAATTTTTGTTGTAAATTTTATAATAAAAGAATAAACATTTTTAAAAATTGTTATTCATTTTTTTATTTTATTTTATTTTATTTTATTTTATAATGTGTTAATAAATATATTGTAGCTATTACAAAACTCTTTTCTGCATTTTCCTATAGATATTCACGTAGTACAAGTTGCTTATTAAAATAATTTTCCATGATGAATGTAGGCAATTTTCATCTCAGTAAGGTGTAAAAAAAAAAAAAAAAAAAAAAAAAAAAAAGTTTTAAAATATATAAATTTTGTGATATCTCAGAAAATTCAATTTTTCAGGAATTTTTGTTTGTTTTATAAAAAGGAAAGGAAATGCTAACTTTGTTATAAATTATCACAGATTTATTGTTCAAACATTCATTTTAAAGGTATTGACTATTTTTTTTTTTTTTTTACATACTCAAACTGAAATTTTAAACTTCCTGGGGAGGGGTCTGGATACTTCCATTCCAGGGGAGAGTAATGTTCTATATTAAATATATATTTTTAAAAAATTACTATTACAATTGCTAATAAATCTTTTAAATTTTAAAATGATTTGTGAAAAACATTTCACATTTATAAGAAATTTTGTCCTAATTGCCACTAAAAATTATGACAAAAGAGGATGACAATGCTTTTGGACGATTTTCACCAAGAGTTGACAGACACTCACTAATGTCAAGGTGCAACTATATATAAATTTATATGAAATTCTGTGCTTTAGTTCTTGAGCTAGAGCTGCCACAGATTTTTTTTTTTCTCGCACGCACACTTAGACATTTTCTAAAACTGAGGAAATCATGTTCTAGAACTCTGAAAGCTTGCAAATTCATCAAAAACCAGAAGTCGAAAATGTTTAGAAACCTAATGCTTTATTCTGTTGAATGTGCAGAAGAAAGTAAAAACTGTAATAACATATTATTTTTATAAAATAAAAAACCTCTCCTGAACAGAACCTAATGTTACATCGATGATGCAGAAAGGAAAAAACTACTCCGAATAAAATCCTCCGGGTCTCGGTCGCCCGGCCGGTAGACTACCAAGCTCGTAATTGGAAGATTGCGAGTTCGAGCTCGAGGTGGCCAAAGACCATCGTGTATACTGATGGTTGCTAGTGCACGTAAAATCCATCGTCCATGGTCAACGGATTCGTCCATATCGTCGTCTTCGGTCTTCCGTCGTCGAATTATACTTCTGGGGGTCACCGAAGCGGGAGTAGCCATCCCCTCCTTAGAATATCAAAGATGTGATGGCATGCCTCATGACCGTCTTTAGGGGTGCGTCCCAGACCATTTACAGTCACCCATTGCGCAGTACTAGTGCGACGTTAAATCAATCCCACTAATCAACTAAATAAAATTCCTCGATCTATTAAATTTTAATTTTTGAAATCGAATTACATTGTATTTTATTCGCCCCAATGGTCTTTTTTCGGCAGAAGAGGGGGAGGGAAGAGATTAAGGTGCACTTTTAAGTTTCAAATGGATCCTTATCCTTTTATATGTTAAAAAAGACAAAGAAAATTTTGATGAGGGTAGGCGCATCCTCACCAAGTAAATCCACTTTTAACGCGCCCTCTCGCAATAAATCTTCTAAACTGTTTCCGAGCTCAAGTTTTGACAATGCAGTTTCCATGGCGCCTCATTTGGCCACTCTAGTCACATGGCTTCAGACCATTATTATGAAATCCAATTTCATATATATATATATTTTCAAATAATCTATTCTCGGATGGCGCCTTTCTTTTCCTGGCGCCTGTGTGCGCCGCACACTTCGCACACTGGGTCGGTGCGCCCCTGCTCGGCTGTAAAAAAAATTTTTGACATTAAAATATGAGTTGTGGATTAGAGGGATTTGTTGACAGACCAATTTCATAAAAATGCAGTGTACATGACATATGAATATTTAAATAATAAATACTGTTTCACGATGAACTTATAATTACCTCCTTACAGCCTAGATTTTTAGGCAAATACGCTTGGTTGACATAAAATTTAAATATCTTTGTGATATTCATTTTTCTTCATTTTTCACTAGAATGAACATAATTATAAATTAAATTTCTATACGCACTTTTTCTAACGTGTTATTATAACGTTTTAGCACTTTGAAATCTTCAAAATGTATGCTTAATAAAACAGCTTAATTAAACACCACTGGATCTACTCTCGTAGCTAGTAGACGGAAAGGGGGGGGGGGTGCCAGGTTTAATCCCAGATTACGATAGTTTGAAGTTTCCGGTCGTTTTCTTCGAAACTCACATGTACATGTGCTAGGATAGCAGGAAGATTAACACCGTTTTACTTATCTATAAAGCATATGCTGAACCATTTAATTGCATTCATGATATTGCTAAATTTTATTACAAAAGACATTTTTATTTTATCTATTATTTTTTTAGAATGCCAATGTGCATTCATCTATAAAAAAAATTGTTAAAATGTCTGTAATTGTGTTTTAATAAAATAAAATTTTTAGACACAAGAAGCTTTGGTTGGGTAAGAGGAAAAAAAAACGAACAATGATTGACTTTTAGAAAAAAATATATTCGTAATATCAAATTAGTAAATAAAATTATGCAATATTATTATTATTTTATTTATTTATTTATTGTATTTTTTTTTATAAATTTGAATTACATTATAATGAACTACTTGTTATATTGATAAATGTTTGTTTAATATTTATAAAAAAGCTGCTGCTGTTTGTTTAAAACTGCCATCATATCTCTAATATCAATAAATAAATAAAATAAAAAAATATTAAAAAGTATAGATATCCGAGAATCTCACTGTCGAATATTTTTCATGATTACAATATAATTTTCACGCTGACACACACAGCGATAAATGCGAGCATATGAATGTGTTTGAGAGAGTGACAAGTGAGTAATGCTTTCTTAGCAACCCTTCGTGTGGGGAGTGTCTGCATTGCCGCAATTTTTGTCGCTTCAAGGAATACCGTGTAATAACAGCTTTAGATAAAACAGTTCTACATGAAAGAGCCGTTAAATGCATAGATCCACAAACAGCCAAACAATATATGATTAACAATATATGTATACATTTCATTTCAACATTTTTCCCACAAAAAAGCATTAATGTTGTATATAATATATATATGGATGAAAAAAATATCTTCTACAAGTAAATGGAAAAACTAGTATGTTGTGGCCACCACAAGACTTTCTTCTATATTTTCCTATACAAAACTTTGTTTTAAATTATCACATATTTATAGTTCAACCATTCCTTTTAAAGGTATTGACGAGACCATTCGAAAGATACCCATCTTGAAAATTTACCCCCCCCTCCCCGGGGGGTTCTTCCCCACAGGGGGGGGGGAAGCGATGCCCCCACATGCACTTTTTTTTTTTTACTAATTAACTACTACTATTATCAATAATTTATATTAATTTTACAATCACAGGTTAAGAATAACTCTCATTATGTACATTTATACGGAATTTTGTCCTATACTGCCATGTTAAAAGTTTAGAAAAAATACGATCACAGCGCCACCTGTTGAGTGATTGATCCCCAAATCTAATCAGCACTAGTTTATGTCAGGGGCCAACTAATACCAAGTTTGGTTAAATTTCGTTAAAAAAAAAAAAAAAAAAAAAAAAAAAAAAAACGATTTTTTTTTAAAGTTTTTAATTTTGTTTTAAATTATCACAGGTTTATAGATCAACCATTCGTTTTAAAGGTACTGACGAGACTTTTCGAAAGATACCATCTTGAAAATTTACTCCCCTCAAGCGGGGGGAGGCGAGGCTCCTACACATACAAAATTTTTTTCCCAGTTGACTATCTCTGTTATAAATAATTCTTGTAAATTTCATAATGATTACAGAAAAATAATTCTCTTTATGCACATTTATACAAAATTTTGTCCTATATCACCATGTTAAAAATTTAAATAAAGCGGGATGGCAACGCAACCTGTATGACAATTTTTACCAAAAGTTGATAGGCACTAATTCATGTCAAGGTGCAACTACATACCAACTTGTATGAAATTCTGTGCAGTAGTTCCTCAGATACAGTTGCCACAAAATTTTGTCACAGACACACATTTTCTAAAAATGTGTTCTACAGCTCTCAAAACGTCCATCAAAAACCCGAGGTCGAAAAATTTTTACGAATCCAATACTTTCTTCTATTGAATATAGAAGAAAGTAAAAATAATAGTAATAATAAAGCGATAGAACAAGGCAATTTAAACACAGAGATATGCCAAATTCCAAGATGCCTTAAAAAAGTTATTTATTCAGTAAAAAATAAAAATAAAGACATGGTTTTGTTTGATGAATACATGAGATTTATTGCTTGCCTGTAGGGCCGCATAACAAACGATTCTACATCAATATCGAGCACTTAAATTGTTTTGGGTTTTACTTTACAAAGTATTTAGTTTCTTTAAGTATTTCTTCGAAATAGTCTTTAACGAATCTTCCTGCACATAATATATTTGTTTTTCCTCTAAATAAGCGCACTGATGATTATTTTGAAGAAATTCTTAGAATATCATTACACATTGGCTTTATTATTGCTTTTCATGAGCATAATACATAAATGATTTCAAGTATTTCCTTTTTCAGAAAATACTTTAACACACAACACATATATTTTTTACCCGAGTACAAATGTGTGGATGTGTAAATAGGCTATTCTTTACAGATATTGTTTTAGAACACTTTTTACACAAATACAGTTTTTTGTCCTTTCTTAGAGCGTGAATACTTATTAAAAATTTCGTTTTGGTAATTTTTTTACAATATACTTCACACATACGTGCCTTTTATTTACAATACGCAGATACATATCACTATTCATAAAGGCTTTTATGAAGTATCTCGCAAACGTATAGCTTTTCTCCTGTATGGATGGATGCATAAATGTTTATTCAAACATCACTTTTTGAAAATATCTGTCAGAGCATATGGTTTTTCTCCTGAAAGCAACCCAGCAAAACTTATACTGGCGGGCTCGTTATGGCCTACTGCTGGCATCCTGCACTTGCCATCAGTTGCCGGTTGCCCCATATAACTCCAGCAGCGGGACTTTTATGGCTGCCAGCAGTGATGGAAGCCTAAAGCAAAATGGTCGGTGGCCCAGAGGTGGCACAAGCACCGATGGCCTTATGCAGGCTATCACCACACGGCCAACCTCATGTTTTTCATGTTGTGGCCACAAATTATTATGCCATAACCAATTTGTATGCATAGAGGGCGCTGTGATTCTTTTTCTGTTCATTTGAAATTCCCTCGCTTTCCGCCATTTCATACGAAGTTGTTGTTCGTTAATGTAGTCTGCGGGTGCGTCTTCGAGGTTGAAAATCTTGTAAAAAGAATATATGAGTAAGTAATTCCATTATTAATTTGTTTTTGTATTATTTTTTAAATACTATTTTTTAAAAATGTTTCACTCTAAAGCCATTGTTATAACAAAAGGATTTCTAGAAATATATAACAATTATCCAGTTGATCCGTTTTAGTAAATTATGATAGTCGCTAACCTTCTAGTATTTTATCATTGTTATTATTATTTTAATTGATTTAATAAAATAAAAATTATGGATTTTATTTTATATATTTATATTATATGGACGGGAGAAAGTTATTAGAACAATTATAACTATTTATAGTTTATGTTTTATTTATTTTTTCTTCCTTCAGTGTAGTTAAGAAGAAAGCATTAGATTCGGGAAAATTTTCGACATCCGGTTTTCGATAGATTTTGCACGTTTTGGGTTGTTCTCATGAACATAATTTGAAAAATTGTCTGTCTGTCTCTTTGTGTGCGCTCAAAAATTTATGAAAGTGATAGTAGCCTAAAAAGTTTACTTCTTCCGCTTTTTTTTCCCTTTAATGTACAAACATTGCTTGCTCCAAACTTGAGGGAGAAGTATATCAGATAGAGTAAATTTCCAATATGAGGGCTTGGGGACAAAATCTCTCGGGACAAAATATCGTAGACGTAAATGAATACAAAGTAAAAAGAGTTGGTAATTATTAGTAATGATGTATAAAATTTCATGACAACACATACCTTATTCAGAGCACTGACATTCTGACAAACCTACAATAAATTTTTTTATAAATTTTACTTAAAGAAGTTTAAAAACTATATTTATTTATTTTTTGTCAGAATTAGTCATAATGAATTCAATCGTGCTTATTAATTTTAAAACTTTTAATTCAAGTTTGTGAACAGTGTTCAGCTTTAATATCAGCAATGATGTACACGATTTTTAAAATGTATTTTGAATAGTGAAAAGCAAAAGATAGAATAACTTAAAAATAAACATAGATAAAATAATGAAATTCAACTCTATGATTTATTTAATTATTTATTTATTTATTTTAATTAATTAATTAATTAATATTTATAAGGCCCTGTGGCCCCCTCCAGAGATCACGCGTAACACAAAATCAAATTTTCAAATAGATCCTACTATTTTTTTTGACGCGAGATTTCGTCCGGCGAGATTTTGTCCCGCGATATTATGTCCGGATCCCAATATGAGTATTCTTGAAAAAAAATTCGTTAATATCTTTAAACGAACGTTATATTATACATCTGTGATATTTTAAAGCAAATTTATTGATTTTATTATTTTTAACAAAAACTAGTATGTTGTGGCACCACAAAACATGCTTTTATATTTTTTATTATGTAAATTTGCGTAGTGCAAATAATTTGTTAAAATCATTTTCCTGAATGCATGGAAACGATTTTCATTTTAGAACAGTGTTTGTCAATAATAATAATAATAATAAATGAATTTTGTGCAACTTCTGAAAAAATGACTTTTTCTTCTTCTTTTTTTTTTTTTCTTTTTTTTTTTTTATAATTTATAACTTTGTTTTAATTTACCACAAATTTAATTCAGTCATTTACTTGAAAGTTATTGATGAGTTTTTTTTGAAAAATATCACCACTGAAAATTTGAAGGGCGAGCGATTCCTCAACTTGTACAAAAAAAGTTTCCTGGTTAGTTGTTAACAAGTGAAATTGTTTTTCTTGAATTTTTGCATGCGTGAGAAATCCTACACACTAAATCAGAACAGAAAGCCATCTGCACTTCTTTCATAAAACAACAACAAAATGTAACTGATAATTGCTGCGTCAGCGTTGGTTGGGCTACTGAGCAGAGAGGAGATTTATTTATTCAGATAACAAGGAACTGTGTTCAGAAAATAAAATAAAAAAAGAAGAAAAATTAGTTAATTCATCAATTATTTTTAAATGAAAATTATTATAAGTATACAACTAAAAGTTTGTAGGTGTAATATATGTCACTATCGCATGAAATGTATAAAGATTCATGGAGTCCTATTTTTTACGGGCCTATAAATAAGTATATTTATTTATTAACAGCTTATAGATTCAAACTATTTGAAGTACGCTATTAAACAAATTCTTCAATAACATATTGATTTCTATCTGAAATTATGCTTGGATTTGCGTCAACTAATTATTAATATTATTATTCATTTCCATAATCCGAATACCGTAGATAATGAAAGCATTGTATTCGGTCAAAAATTTTGATATCGAGTTTTCACCTGATTTACATATTTTAAGGTCTCGTGAGTCAGAAAAGTGTTTTTTGGCAATTGGTCTGTGTGTTTGTGTATCTGTATTGTATATATGTGTATATGTTTCTGGAATTTTTCTGATTATCATATCTACAAAATTAATAAAGAACGACGAACTTCTGATTAAGACAGGTATAGTGTACAGATGATTTTTCCAACATTTGTTGAAAACTGGAAATCTCAAAAACTGGCGATTTTCTTCAAATTTATATAAACTTTGTTTTGGATGTCCTTTTGTACTTGTTAGTTCAGGGAAATTGATAAACGACCTATAAAAATACACAAATTTTTTAAGTCTCACAAGTGCTTTCTCTTAAAAACAGCTTTATGGATTTTCTTCAAAATCGCTATATTAATTCCTTTTTAGATATCATTTCGTATGCAATTGTTAGTTTATGGTGAACAGATCAGTTTACTAAGTTTTGGTGAAAATTATCAGTGGGACAGTGAGCCGATATCTCAAAAACGACTTTAACTTTCTTCAAATTTGCTACATAAACCCCTTTTTACTCGCTCTTTAGCATGTAATACTTGCTTAATACAGGAAAATTGACAAAAGTCCTTATTAGGTGGAAGCAATTGCAAATCTAGGAAATGAGTGTTTCAAAAAACTGATCTAACGATTTTTTTTTTTTTTTGTTAATTCGCTAACTCTTTTTGTTATATCTTCATGACGCATGTACCAGTTTGCTTTGACAGGAAAATTATTAGATGTATAAATTCATAAATCATTTTTATGTTTTCTGACCACTTTATTTAACAACAGCAACAACAATAATAATAATAAAATATAACAGGGGTAAAATATGTGTAGTAATAACTGATAAAATTCATGCAGATTACTATTATTATTATTATTATTATTTTAATGTGGGTCGGGTTGTCTGAACTTATTTTACTGTTGTCGGAACTATTCAAATTTTATTATCTAATAATTTTCTTGATAATCGCGAAACCCCACTATTGGAAAGAAATTTTGTAGCCTAAAATATTCTTATACATCCATTTATTCAACTTTTTATGTATTAAAAAATATATGAACATAGGAATTTTGATATTAACAAAATGACACAAAAAACGACACTTTTAAAAACTTGAATTTTTTGCATTTCAAACACACGTCTATCTCTAATCTTCGCTCTATGGTAAACGTAGTTTTTAACTCGGTTATCGACCTCAAGGTTTTGAAGACAAACTGTTTTTAAGCTACTACATTTCCTTGATGACATTATGCTGAACTTGTAGTCAATTTATCTTTTCCTGATGATGGGTCAAGCTTAATTATTTTGAGTGGAAACGACTGGTATGTTGTTTCATAATCTATAAAATTAACTTACTTTTTTCCTTCTTCAGCACTAATTTTCCTGTCATTTTACTAAATATTCTCTAAATTCTCATAATTTATTTTAATAAATTGAAAAAAAAAATAATAATAACTTATCTAAAACAAACAAGAGAGAGACAGATTTTAAAACATATACTTATTGCAGCAAAAAATGTAATGAAGAGCTGGTGTCGAAAAAAGTAAATAAAGAACTTTGTAAATTTAATTTACAAAGTTGTAAAAAACATTAATAATAATAATTAATTAAAAAAAAAAAAGTTTCAGTTCGAAATGATTCCACGACCATTCATTATGTGAATAAAATAGGCACGAGTGAAGTAGTTATAAATGGCGAAGTATTGCTCTTTCATACATTTTGAAATATGACTAACTATTATTAAAATAAACAAACCAAAATGAAATATTAAAAACTGGAAGTGATATTTAAACTTTTCAAAAACATAATTGCCCCATGGGATTGAAATAGTGCTAATGGCATATCTTAATACTATCTTCGGCGTGAAATTGCTGACAGAATTTTTGAGAAATGATTACATAAATATAGAATAATTATATTAATTTTATTATATATTTTAATTATATTAATCATATTATAAATTTATAATATAATAAATTTATTCTAAATATAAATTTAATATAATAGAGCGAGGGATAGGAAAACTATTTTATGTAATTAATTCTCTGATACATGGTACCAAAACTAAGATGTTTAATAGATGCTGAGTTATAGTAAAACTGTAGTTCTTGAATAATAGTAGTATCGCCTGACTACCGATAAACACACAAATTGAACCTGTCGGATAAGGCTCTATCAAAGGCAGTGGAGACCCGGGTCGAACATTGCGCGAAAGACGAAGACGCTGCTAAAGCAGCGGAGAATCAAAACTTGGTTTTATGTGATTTCAGTGAACTTTGCTTTAGTTATTAATTTTAAAGTAATATAAAGTATATATATATATTTATCTATTGATTTTCTTTCCTTTCTTTCTTTCTTTCTTTTTTTTTTTTTTTTTAATTCATTTAAGTGTAGGGACAAGAAAGCGAAGAAATCCTGATAGTAATAAATAGAAACATTTGTAAATAAACATAATCATTGCCCCCTCCCCCCCACCCCACCCCAATGAAAAAAAAAAAAATGTATCAGTTCTTTCAGGTTGAAATAATAAAACATCCCTTCGTGAGTCTAACAAAAAGCGTGAATGCAGCAAATTATTTTGCTGCACTCATGCCCACATTGTTTCGCCTGATGAAGAGCCTTTGGGGTATTTCGACCAGAAACAATTGCAGATTTTTTTTTTTTTTTTTTGAGTTTATGGTGTTTAGTTTTTTACAATGCTCTTTTTATAACAATTTTGGTTTCAATATTTTATAATTTTCACATGTAAAGTTACATTTATTTTTATCAAATAACTTAACAAATTTAAACATATTAAAATTCGAACACTTAAAAAAAAAAAAAAAAAAACATAATCTACTTCATTCCAAAAAATGTAATGGATCAACTGAATATTTCTTATATGCTGTACTAGAAATCCTGAATTTATAGCCATGGTGTATGAATCAAATACTTGTAAATAGTATTTAAAAATGAATATGTACAAAATCAAATTAAATATTGGATGCATAGAAAAAACTGGTTGCTACCTCATCAGAAAAAAGAGAGAAAAAAAAAAAAAGAAAAAAAGCACTAATGAAATTAAAGGTATCACCAATAAAATAATATACTAGGTATAACCAAATCACTGCTGGCCTATTAACAGCCTTCTTCACTTACCGTCTCCGGAAGTCCGAGTCAATGTTATTCTATGAAAAACTTTTTTTACAAATAACTTATTAATCAATACATATTTTAAATTCTGTTTTCACATTCAGAAAATTCCCAACTTTTAAATTGTTGGACCTTTTTTAAAGATGTATTTTTTTTAATTATTAATATTTCATTTTGAAATTGCAAAATGAAAAATTTCACATATTAAAAATTCGTATTTTGCAGCTTCAAAATGAAATATAAAAAATTAAAAAAATAATTTTTTTTAAAAAGTCCGTCAATTTAACAGTTGGGAATTTTCCGAATGTGAAAACAGAATTTAAAAATATGTATTAGTTAATAAGTTATTTGTAAAGAAAATTTCCCATAGAATAACGTTGGCTTCGGCTTC
The DNA here is from genome assembly GCA_963930645.1 of Salticus scenicus. Classification (NCBI taxonomy): domain Eukaryota; kingdom Metazoa; phylum Arthropoda; class Arachnida; order Araneae; family Salticidae; genus Salticus; species Salticus scenicus. The sequence goes on along the minus strand of CAWVNO010000947.1, from coordinate 26,148 downwards.
CGGTGACGGTGAGTGAAGCGGGCCCTTAATAAGAAAATATAAAGGACCAATGAAGACTGCCGGCAGTAATATAATTTTTTATGTTTGCCACAGCTGGCCCACTGTAGGCTGCCAGCAACAACATGGAAAAACTATATTTGCCGCCATATGGCCCAACACTGGCCCTCTAACAATTTCCAACCTAATGTTCGTTACCAACAGTGGCCCATTACATATTTTCATCATACTGCTAGCTGCCAGCAACGACCCATTCACCGGCCCACTAACTTATTTTTAACTTACTGCTGGCTGCCAACAATGGATCGGTTGAATACGGCCTACTGACGGCCGGCGTAACATATTCCCTGCGGCAACGTTAACTTTTGCCACCGGCGGGCCAATTGCAGCTACTGCTGGCAACCAGCACTTGGCCTCATGCTGGCCGTCATTTGAGGTTTTGCTGGGAATAGATGTCTATTAAGGTTTTCTTTTGACAAATCTTTTAGAACGAGTACAGTTCTTTTATTATATAGATAAGTATTTAAGCTACCTCTCGCGGAAAATTCTTAAGGGCCCTCTTCACTCAGCATTTCCTTTTCTAAAAGCCAATGTTATCCTATGGAAAACTTTCTTTGCACTTAAAACAGTGACATATTAATTGATTGAGACGCGGTTTTTTTTATTGGATTACTCTCATTTCGTAAACTGACGCAGCTTTTGTAGATTTTATGAAAGAATAACAGTTGTTTTTTAAAAAAGCTGTTTTATTGCAATATTTGGGTTGATGCATTAAATGGCGTATAAAAAACTCTTTCAATTTTTTAAAACAGAATTTAAAAAGCTGCGTCAATCTCAAAGAGTTTATTTCAATGCGGAAAAAAATCCTGTATTTTAATAAAATTTTAAATCAATTAAATTTGCAAAGAAAGTCCGAAAATTTTACAAATTTGTGCCGATTTTCCTCTTTGACACACCCTTTATTTGGCTACGCCTCTCGTTCGTGGTTTCGATGGAAAGATGTTTACATTTCTGTGGTGAAGATACGTCTAGGCGTTGTGGTTTTTTATTCAGTTATTATTTTTATTATAGATTTCACCTGTATTAAGGATGTGAGTAACATAACAATTTAGAAGACAATCGTTCAGAGACTTATTTATAGGAAATATATGATCACATTTTATTTTCAATAGTTTTTCATTTCGCGTAATACTATTATTATATGAATACTTTGTACATAAATCTGATATTTTACTGATAATGCCACGATTGACAATATACAAACATTTTTTTTTTAACAAGTTATATAAAACTTTTTACTAAATTAAACAGATTTTCAATAATAAATTTTATTTTAAAGTATATAATCTGGTGTGGCACCCACACGACTTTTTCTTACCCTACATTTAAATTTTATAAAGACAGATTCAGATTGAGGAATAAAATATCAAGTACTGTATAAAATTCTATATAGTAAAAAGAATTTAAGCTAGCTTTACGAATTATTTAATTTGACAAATAATTTTCTGTGGGAAGGGCGGAGGGGAGTACCACCCTTCTCAACCCACATTTGAAACTAATATCTACATTTCTATAGAATTCACGACTAATATTAAATTTAAAATTATGTTCAACAATAACTTTCAATCACATTTATTGACAACTTTAACCCGTATCACTCGTTGAAACTTATCAATATTGATCAAACTGTTCAAGTATGAATTTCATATGAACTTTAAAATATAACACTTGAGTTCCCTGCCGGTATTTAGTTTTTAAAGTTACACTGATAACAGACTCACAAAGAACAACTGTTAAAAACTTTGTTTAATTATTCACGGAACCTCAAAATACGTAGTTATCAAGAAAAAAAAAACAAGACTTCAAATTAAACTAAATATTTTATTTACTCTTTAGTTATGGAGAATTAATTTACATTCCTGAGCAAAATAAGTTGTATTAATATTGAAGTCTAGGAATTGAGTGAAACAAATATTTTTAACGACATAAGCAAGTTGATTTTATAACTGAAGAAACTAGAACAATTTAAAGTTTGCAAGAAATGGGAGTCAAATGTTTATGAAATTATTTATAAACGACGAAGTCACAGTATTATTTTCAAAGATTTTGCGCTCATATTTTCACACCTAACATAAAAGCGCAGCTGAAATTTTAAGTATGGTACTGAACACTGTTTCTATGCGTTCTTTTAGAATTACAGTAACTGGATATCAAGCTGTGTATCGATATTAATAAAATCAGACTTTTCTCTGTAAATTTATCAGAATTTAAAAAAAATTGCGATATCTTCACGTTCCACACACCATAAAAGTCGAAAATTACTTCAGAAAATTTTGTCTGTGTGTGTGTCATCGTGTCTGTATGTCTGTAACGCTATTATTGTCCGGGTATCACGTGAGAATGCCTGGACGGAATTCAACGGCGCTTGGCAGAAATTTAGGCTTTTACCCGACTAAAATCTGCCAACTTTTTCGAAATTCCCTCCCCAGTTCTCGCCGGCATGGAGGGAACAAAAGTCAAAACATATTTGTAAGCATAACACCGCTCCAAATTACTTCACTGTAAAGAAATTGCACATATAAAGAATAATCATGAGTATAAATAAAACGTTATCTGCAATTTAGGAATTTTCGATTATTAACCCTTTCAGTTGCAGTGTTCCCGCTGATGGAACACCTAATTTTAATTCTCAAGTGCAAAAACTTATCCCGGAAACTTTTTAGCAAAAATTTACGTTTATAACATATTAGAAAAGGCCCTTTTTTTACCTGAAAATTTAAAATTTCTTTTATTTAAATTTTGTTCGTAAATTCCGGTGGCGAGAAATTTCGCAATTTCCGAATTTTTTAAAAGACTCTACAAAAAATGGAACAAAGATGTTAAAAAAAGCTACGAGACTTTCTTAGAAAATTTCCAAAAACACATTTTTCCCCCTAATTTCCGATATTTTTGTGAGGAGGGGTTACAAAGCGTCAAAATCGAGACAACCCTTTTAGCGCTAAATTTCTCCTGAGAAATCTATGGAAGCTGCGGTCACGAATTTCAGTGCTGGGATTATATGTATCTATCCGACACCTAAAGTAATGGAATAAATGAAACATTGCGATATAGGAAATTTCGATTTTTAAGGGGAGGGAAGAGGGAAATCAACTTTTGGCGGGAAATTGTGCAAATTCCAGATTTTTAGTAAAATTTTAACAAAAATGGAAAAAAGATGTTAAAAAAAGACATGGGTCTTCTTTAGGACATTTTCAAAACACGCTTTTTTTTTGTGATTTGCCTTTCTTTTTTATTTTTAGGGGGGGGGGATAGGTATGTGTTACAAAGGGCAAATTCGATGCACCACTTTTAGCGCTAAATTTGTCCTGAGAAATTTATGAGAGCTGTGGTCAGGGTCAGAAAGTTTGATGCTTGGATTGCTTATATATGTATCCGACCCCTAAAGTAACGGAATTTATCGAAATCTCCCCCCCTTTCACCCTGGGGCGTAGGAAGCAAAAAAAAAAAAAGTTTGTAAGCATAACTCGGCCCCAAATTACTTCACGCTGAAGAAATTGCGCATGAGAAAACTAGATTTGAGTATAAATAAAACATTATGTACGATTTTGGAATTCTTGACAGGAGGGGGGAAAGAAATCGTTTTTTGGGGGGAAATTTCAGAAATCCCGGATTTTTTAGTAGAGCTCTACTAAAATGGTACAAATGTATTGAAAAAAGCTATCTGTCTTATTTAGGATATTTCCAAAAACATTTTCTTTCTTTCTTTTGTGTGTGTGTGTGTGAGAGAGAGATTTTCTATTTTTTTGTTTTTTTTGTTTTTTTTTGGGGGGGGGGGGGGCGTTACGATGGAGCTAATTCGAGACCCTCCCTTTTAGCGCTAAATTTGTCTTGGGAAATCCACGGGATTAATGGTCTCTAAATTTGGCGCGTAAATTTTTTATATGTATCCGACATTATTGTAACGGGATTTTACAAAATTCCACCTTTACCCTACCACCCGGGGGGGGACAAAAAACACGTGTAAAATCTCGTTTTTCCTTTTGAATTAGCTTTAAATTATCTTGGAAAAAAAAATTGGTGCGAAACAACTACACGACTTCCGTTACCCACAATTACACATAGTATATGCATTCTTTGGAATTTTCCAGTAAGAGAAATTTGATACACGTATAAAGACATATAAAATAGAGTTTACATAGCGAGTTATGAGAAAGAGTATTTAAAATGGATCAATGAAACAATTTTCCAGAAAATCGTTAGAGCCGTTTTTGAGAACCAACTTTTACCAAAACTTGATATTCTAAATTATTGACTGGAAAACAATAATTACATACAAAAGGATATTTAAAAGCGAGTTAATATGGTGAGTTTGAAAAAAATCCGTACAGCCGTTTTTAAAGGAACGCACTTGCGAGACCTTAAATTGAGCTATTTATACAAGACGCCTATCAATTTTCCAAACCTAACCAACTATATCTGTCGAAAGGACATCTAGTAGAGTGTTTATATAGCAATTTTGAAGTAAATCGTTAGAGCTGTTTTTGAGATACGGACTTACGCTCCCATTTCCATTTTACGATGGCCCACTTCTGTTTTTAAAATTTTTACTAAAATTTGTAAATTTTATCTGTACACCAGACCTGTTCCGACTGTGAAGTTTCGTAGTTCTATCTTTTTTAATTTTGGAGATATGATAGCCAGAAGATTCCACATATACATACACACTGACCAATTGCCCAAAACTACATTTTTGGACTCAGGAGGACTTAAAACGTGTAAATCAGGTGAAAACTCGATATCGAATTTTTGGACAGAATACAAATTACCTACGGTAGTAGAGTAATGGAAGTAAAAAGAGATATCCGTAAAATTTTTGCTTTGAAATATAGCTAATACAAATACTTAAAAACTAATTTCTGGAATTTTAAAAATTCAGCCGCACTGGGGGGAGGAGGGGGGTCAAAACGTAATTTCAAATAATCCTTTATATATATATATATATATATATATATATATATATATATATATATATATATGAGACTTTTGCTCTGAAATATAGCTCACACAAATGCGTAAAACTAATTTCTAGAATTTTAGAAATTCGTCCTAGGTGGGCCGGGAAGGTGGGGGGGGGGGGAGGCGGAGGGACATAAAAAGAAAAAAAAAGAAAAGGAGTTAGATTGTTCAAAATTGGTACATAGAGGTTTTTGATAACTACAAATCGATTGCGGATAGTTTCGAATTTGTAGAATTATTAGGATAGAGGGGTAAAAATATAGAAATAAGATTTAGAGCGTTGAAAATTAGTATTAATAGGTTTTAAAGCCCTATAAATCGATTGCGGATATTTACAAAAGTGTAGAATTATTACGAGGGGCGGAAAGGGTGAGCGCAGGGGCAAAAATAAAGAAATTAGGTAGAATGTTGGAATTTAGTATTATTAGGTTAAAAGCCTGAGAAAACGATTGCGGATATTTTTGAAAGTATATAGATAGATTTTAGAGGCCTGCAAGTTGAATGAGGATATTTTCGAAAGTGTAAATAAGCTATTAGGAGAGGCGGGAAGGGGGTGACGGAGGGAAAAAAATAGAATTAGATATCGTTCAAAATTGGTACATAGAGGTTTTTGATACTTACAAGTCGATTTTCAAATCTGTAAAATTTTTAGGAGAGCCGGGAAGGGAAGGGCGAAGGGCAAAACAATAGAAATAGAGTTAAACCGTACAAAATTGGTACGTGTTGGTTTTGGGGACCTACAAATCGATTACATTTCCTGAAGAGAAGAGAAAAAGTATTAGGATAGACGGGAAGGAGGGAGGGGGTGGGGGCGAAGGAGCAAAAATTTAGAAATTAGAGTTTAAACGTTTAAAAATAGTATTATTAGGTTTTAAGGTTCGATATATCGATTGCGGATATTTACGAAAGTGTAGAATTATTATGAGGGGCGGGAAGGACGAGCGCAGGGGCAAAAATAATAAATTAGATAGAACGTTGGGATTTAGTATTATTAGGTTTAAAAGCCTGATAAAACGATTGTGAAGATTTTTGAAAGCGTAAAACAATTAAGAGGCTCGGGAACGGTGGGCGAATATGCGCGTTGTGTGCAGGTTTGTACGCTGTCGCAGTCAGTGGGGACCCGAATTGATTACTCTACCGATGACAGAAGATTTTTTTTTTCGTATTTTATATCTATGCTTTTCCCTTACGATAATATAGATATCTGCCACTTTGTTGAAAATAGCGGATGAAGTTCATTAATAAATTTGATTGAGACATTTTTTGGTTTATGTATACATTAAAATTCAAACAAATTCGGAATATGCTTTTTACAATTCGAATTTGAAATTTTTAAGTGGTCTCCACTTGAAAGCAGAATGTCGCTGCAACTAGGTTAAGAAACTCATCCAAGATCTTCATAAAATAAGTTAAGAAACTGTCCAAATTTGGTTCGATTTGGAGTATTATTTCGGAAGTTATCGTGATTTTAAATTTTCATGTGATGGTAGCCTGATTTCAAATGGCCCTGCTTAACTTAAGATATCCACCACTTTATTAAAAATGGCAGATAAAGTTCATTAATAAACTTCATTGAGACACTTTTATAGTCTATGTATACATCCAAATAGAAACAAATTCTGAATACGCTTTTTACAATTTAAATTTGAAATTTTCAAGTGGACTTCGCTTGAAAACAAAATGACGGAGCAACTTGAACAAACTCACACAAGTTATTTATAAGACTGTCCAAGTTTGGTTCGATTAGGAGTATTATTTGGAAGTTATCATGATTTTAAATTTTCAACTGGTATCTTGATTTCAAGTGGCCCCGCTTAACTTAAGATACCCGCCATTTTATTAAAAAGGGCGGATAAAGTTCATTAATAAAGTTCATCGAAACCCTTATGTTATGTATATTTACATTAAAATACAAACAAATCTGGCTTTAAATACACTTTTCACAATGTGGGTTTGAAATTTTCAAGTGGCCGCCACTTGAAAACAAAATGTCAGAGCAATTTGGTTACCGTACTCATCCAAGATATTTATAAGATCAGTTAGCAATGCAAATTTGGTTCGATTTGGAGTATTATTTCGAGAGTTATCGTGATGACAAATTTCATTATAGATTGACAGATAAATATATAGATAAACGAAGTGGTTGCAATAGATCGATTTCTAAAAAAAATCAACCTAAAAAGTTTTTTTTTTTCTAAAAAAACCCTGGTTTTTTGCCTACCCTTCGAAAAAAAAAAGCATTTAGATGATATTGTGATCACTCACATAAATACACATACATCATCATCATCATCATCATGAAAATAGTAAAAATGAACTCATATGGGACGTCAAAACATGTAGATACGCCAACATCGCAAAGTCAGAATTTTGTCACGATTACATTGATTTCCTTACGTATGTATTTTCGGAAAGCAAAAAATTGCATGAAAGGTACGTGAATCATTTAATTTCATCATGCTTAATAACTAATTTTTAAAAGGTATATGTGTCTATGAGAGAGGAAATGACAATGTAGTTGTAAACAATGGAGGGAAAAAGTGGAGGATGAAATTCAAGATATAAAATATACCTTTACATCCACCCTTAGAAAAATACAAATATTTCATTTATTAAATATTGTAAATTTTGCTTATTCCATGTCTATTTTGAAAAATTCAAATTGATTATACAAACATATTAATAAAATATCTGGTGTGAAAGAACCACACGACTTCCATTACAAACTATTACACATATTATATGCATTTTTTGGAGATAATGTGATCACAAGATATAAAAGTGACCTAAAGAAGTAGAAACCTAACATTTTTCTGGTAAGATAAACTTTATACACATGTAAAGACATATAAAACGAAGCTTACATAAAGCGAGGTAAAAAATTAGAAATATATATATATGTAGTAGAGTTATTTTTTGAAACACCAATTTTCGAGATCTACCTAAACTTCTGACCTACCTAAACAGGGTAGCTGTTATTTTTCCTCTAATAATTACGTGATACACAAGAAAGAAATGGATTTATATAACAATTTTCAAGAAAATCGATAGAGCAGTTTTTGAGATACCAACTTTTACCAAAACTCAAACATTGACAGGAAAACAATAATTACATACAAAAGCATATTTAAAAGTGAGTTAATATGGTGAGTTTGAAAAAAAATCCGTACAGCTGGTTTTAAAGGAACGCGCTTCCGAGACCTGAAATTGAGCTATTTATACAGAACGCCTATCAATTTTTCTGAACTAACCAGCTATATCATTCGAAAGGACATCTAATAGAGTGTTTATGTAACAAATTTGAAGAAAATCGTTCGAGCCGTTTTTGAGATACGGACTTACGGTCCCACTTACGGTTTCCGATGTCCCACTTCCGGTTTTTCAATTTTCTCTAAAATATGGAAAATTCATCTGTACACCAGACTTGTTTCAATTCTAAAGTTTCGTAGTTCTATCTTTATTAGTTTCCGATACATAACAGCCAGAAGATCCCCCCCCCCACACACACACACACTGACCAATTGCCAAAAACCACTTTTTTGGACTCAGAGGACCTTAAAACGTGTAAATCAGGTGAAATCTCGATATCGAATTTTCAGGCCGAATACAAATACTTCCATTGCATACTGTAGTAGGGTAATGGAAGTAAAAAATGTTTTTTTTTTTTTTTAATATATATATATATATAAATTGAAAGAATAAAGATAATTTTTAATTTACTACTCGCAAATAATTAATAGTGAATAAAAGTGGACGAAATGGTACTGTATCTGGGACGGTTTTAACCAGGTTTTTTCGATTATGGAAAAAAAACGAACAACCCTGTATCAACATAACTTAAATAACTTCGGGAAATTAAAATTTGGTATTTTGAAATTGGTATGTGGCTGCTACTTGTAAAGTTGATCAAGACTGGCAAGTTTCAAGACACATTAATAAGAGTCTTGTATTTTATTTACTTTTACTTCCATTACCCGATTACCATAGGTAACGGAAGTATTGTATTTGGTCCAAAAATTCGATATCGAGATTTCACCTGATTTACATGTTTTAAGGTATCCTGAGTTCAAAAAAATGGTTTTTAGCAATTGGTCTGTTCGTGTATGTATGTATGTGGAGAATATTCTAGCAATAAAAAGTCGGAAACTAATAAAGACAGAACTACGAAACTTTAGAATTGAAACAGTTCTGGTATACAGATAAACTTTTCAAATTTTGGTAAAAATTGGAAAACCGGAAGTGAGGCCATAAGTCCATATCTCAGAAACGGCTCTAACGATTTTCTTTAAAATTGCTGTATAAACACTCTATTAGATATCCTTTCGAAGGATATTAGTTGGTTAGTTCAGGAAAATTGATAGGCGTCATGTACAAATAGCTGAATTTCAGTTCCTGCAAATGCTTTCTTGTCAAAACGGCTGTATTTTTTTTTTTTTTTTTCAAACTTGCCATATTGTGACCCTCTTTTAAATATCCTTTTACATATAATTGTTGTTTTCTGGCCAACAATTAATTTTGTCAAGCTTTGGTAAAAATCGGTATCTCAAAAACGGCTCTAACGATTTTCTTGAAAATTGTTACATAAACCCATTTTAGATATCCTTTCTCATGCTTTATTTGGTTATCACAGGAAAATTAATAGTCATCCTGATCAGACAGATCAGTTTTACATCTCGAAACTTGGTGTTTCAAATAAATAAATAAACTCTACCAATTTTCTTCCCCTTTCTTTTTCTTAAAAAAAAAAAAAAAAAAAAAAAAAAAAAATCGCTGTGCAAACTTCGTTTTATGTTTTTACACGTGTATTAATTTTCCCTTACCGAAAAATTTTTAGGTGTCTATTTCATTAGGACAATTTCATGTCTTCTGATAACATTATCTTCAAAAATTGCATATAATACGTGTAATAGTGGGTAATGGAAGTCGTGTGGTTGTTTCACACCAGATTTTTAAATAAATGTAGGCACTATAATTCAACGCTATTTACTACTTATAAAAAATTTGAATTATATAAAGAAACACGTATATAAATAACAACACAAGTGCACTTTCTTTAGAAAACAGAGCTCGAGGACTTGTGCGACCGCACCTGTCCGTGATCTTCGAAATACGATCCCGAAGGTCACGACCTATCGCACATCCTGACCCTGTCCAGCTCTGCGTTCAGTAGTCTGAGCTCCAGAGTGCAGATAACCCATCTCTATATATCAGTAATGTTATAACGTTATTTATCTTTGTTATTTTTTAGTTAAATTAATTATATCAAACTGCAAGTTTAATTATAAAGTATATTTACTTTTGTTAAATTTCATTGTTACAGAATTCGCCGATATAACTACTGAAAGCCTAAAACGGGCTGAATATAGAATAAAATACTTCGTCGGGTCGGGCTACGTTATTAAAATACATATAAATAGATAAGAATAAATGTAGAAAGTTGTTTGATGTCAGGTGAAAATGACAAAGAAAAAAAAAAAAAAAAGAAACACAAAAATAAGAAAAGAAAGAAATAGTCAAAACAAAACAAAGCTTGAGAGAAACCGCAAGTAAGGAGGTAGCTGATTTTTGATTTATTCATCCAAAAAGTCAACGATTCGTCAGTGAGTCTGTCAATCTTCTCAAATTAGTTAACACCTCCTGTCAAAACCACGTGGGACACTTTTTATCTGTTTTCAGCCGACATCGGAATTTTGTCCAAGTGAAGAGGGCCGTTAATGACTTATTTTATATATCTAAGGGTTATTTTTTGTATGAGTGAGTGAATGCCTATACAAATATTGTTTTGTAGCAAATCTTTTGGAACATATTTCACACACGTATGGCTTTTCTCCTGTGTGGATGCGTAGATGATTATTCAGTTTACTCCTTTCAGAAAATCTTTTAGAACATATTTCACATACGTATGGCTTTTCCCCAGTATGAATGCGGGAATGGCTATATAAATATCTTTTTGCAGCAAATCCTTTAGAACATATTTCACATACGTATAGCTTTTCTTCTGTGTGGGTACGTAGATGATTATTTAGACTACTATTTTGAGAAAAATCTTTTTGACATATTTGGCATACGTATTGCTTTTCTGCTGTATGAGTGTTTCAATGCCTATCCAAGCTTTGTTTTAAAGCAAATCTTCTAAAACATTTTTCACACACGTATGGCTTTTCTCCAGTGTGCATGCGTAGATGACTATTTAATAGACTCCTTTTACCAAATCCTTTAGAACATATTTTACACACGTGTGGCTTTTCTCCAGTGTGGATGCGAAAATGAAAATTTAAACTACTCTTTGCAGTAAATCCTTTAGAACACATATCACACACGTATGGCTTTTCACCTATGTGGCTGACTATTGCTTTTTGGCATACGTATTGCTTTTCTCCTGTATGAGTGTTTAAATGCCTATCCAAGCTTTGTTTTAAAGCAAATCTTCTAAAACATTTTTCACACACGTATGGCTTTTCTCCAGTGTGCATGCGTAGATGACTATTTAATAGACTCCTTTTACCAAATCCTTTAGAACATATTTTACACACGTGTGGCTTTTCTCCAGTGTGGATGCGTAAATGAAAATTTAAACTACTCTTTGCAGTAAATCCTTTAGAACACATATCACACACGTATGGCTTTTCACCTATGTGGCTGACTAGATGATTATGTAGTTTACGCCTTTCAGAAAATCCTTTAGAACATATTTCACACATGTACGGCTTTTTTATTGTATGAGTGTGTGAATGGTTATCCAAAGCTTGTTTTACGGCAAATCCTTTAGAACATATTTCACACACATACGGCTTTTCTCCTGTGTGGACGCTTGAATGGTTATTTAAATTTCCTTTTGTAGCAAATGCTTTGGAACATATTTCACATACGTATGGCTTTTCTCCTGTATGAATGCGGGAATGAACATACAGATTCCATTTTTTATAAAATCCTTTGGAACATATTTCACACACGTATGGCTTTTCTTCTGTATGTATTCGTACATGTGTAATTAGGTGTCCCATTTGAGAATATCTTTTAGAACATACTTCACAAGAATATGGCTTTTCCACAGTGTGAATTTGTGCATGTCTATTTACCTTTTTCTTCTCAGAAAATCCTTTGGGACGTACTTCATACATGTTTAGATATTTTTTCTGTATTGTTGTGCAGATACATTTGGTTATTCTTGATTGCAAAAAGATTTTAGAAATCACTCACCTTATACATGTTTAGATATTTTCATAGATATAGTAATTTTTATAGATATATCATTCCATTTTTATCATGCAAAGATTTTTGACGCCGAAAAAATTTTCTGGCATCAGCCATATAGTGGTATTGACAATCAGCAATTCTAGGAGTAATAAAGACAAGAGAAGAAAGTAACGCTGAAATTTTGTGATGTTGCTTTATAATGTTTACAGATGGCGCCAGCGTACAATACTTCCTTCTCTCCAGCTTCTGTTTTATCTTACTTGTATCAAGCTTTGGAGGCAATGATTTAGCATAGTTCATTAGCACACACATTTTAATATTACTTTAAAGCGGCCACATAACACATAACATTAATCTCATTATATCATAACATTTTAACTAGCAGCTCGTTCCTAGCTGCAACCACTGAGCTGAAGAACAACTGGAGGAAATGCTAGACCGGTTTTCGCGTGCCCGTTTTTTAAGGTTTGTCTTCTGAGCGTTGTATGGCAAAAAGCATTTGATATCTTTATATTTCAAAGTAAAATTGTGTAAAGGTTGTCTGTTCGAACAACCATATGCTAAACATGACATTACAATTTTAAATTTTAATTCTTTGAAGATTATAATAGTAATAGACGACCCGACAAATGTTGCTTGCCATACAAGGCAGGCGAACGATTGCAGAAAAACTGGCACGCACGAACACTGTGTAAAAGTATTGGAAGCATTTGCTCCAGTTGTTCTTCAGCTCAGTGGCTGCAACAACAACAACCGTTCTAACAACAGTCAAAGTTACAGTTCTTGTTGAGTTACAGCTGGATACCACGCATATTTTTTTTTTCCAACGCACTTCTGCTGTCGGAACTGCAGCAGGCAATCTGATTGGTTGTTGCTCTTGGCAGTGTTTGAACATACTTTGGCGATTATTACACTTGGCGAAAATGAATGGACTGGACCGAGATTCGTTCTCTTCTCATACCGTTCCCTATACAAGACGTTCCACCTTCCACGTTCCACTCAAACTTTTTTTGCTGTTTCATTTTGTGTTACCATTGTTTGCGAAATTAAAAACATGTGGAATGATTTTAATTTATTTACTTATAGTTATCTTTTTATTATTATTTATAAAAGTACAATCGTTTGCAAAATTTACTCAATGTAAACAAACAGCTATTGCATGTAAAGCTTTGCCAAAAAAAAAAAAGTAAAAAAAATGAAGGGATTGATTAATTCTTCCCAGCTCATTTATTTATTAACAAAATCAAAATATGACAGTGTCCAAATTAGAAAAAAGCATTTTTGCTTTATAAAATTGTGTAACTTATTGTTTTCATTTTATGATTAAATATTTACAGTATATTAAAAAAATCCTTAAATTCTTATATATAGCTATAAACTTCTACTACCCATTTTTTTTTCCTTTTATGCGTTGAGGAGGAAAATAATCCAAAAAAGTAATTACCTACATTTAAAAGAAATACAAGCACAACATTTGAAAAATTTCCAAACTATTTGTAAGCATTTAACATTTTTTTTTTTTTTCCCACATTTCGATTTTTACATTAATGTAAATTTATAAACTGGGAAAACTAAATTACTTAATTCCATTAATTATAAAATATGAAATTGCTGTTACAAGTAAGATTTCACTAATAGTTATTTTGTTGTATTATTTTAACAAAAAAAAAAAAAAAAAAAAAAAACTAAAGATAAGAAGGAAGGGAAAATCTTTCTACAGGCCAAATATAGAGGGAGTTTTTTGTGTTACTATATTGCAAATTTCTTTTTTTTTAATTTATGTTTAATCACTTATAGCTATTTTCTCAAATACATTTTATTTCTTTTTAATTAATTTATTTGTGTGTGATTCAATTGGGTGTGGGGGTTGAGGGGCAACTGCTGAATGATCGATCGAAATTGATAACTGAACTTTTGTAAACAGGGTGCATACTCATCAGGGAAAACCTGAAAAACAGGGAACACTCAGGAAATTTGGAATTTGTTAAAAAAAGTCAGGAAAACTCAGAGAAAATAAAAATTTTCAATAAAAGTCAGGGAAAATCAGATATAAAACCTGGAAAAACAATTTTTTTTTTTTCTCTCTCAAGTTATGTTTTTTTTTTTTTTTTTAGCTTCGTATCAAAATTTAAATTATTAAGTATTGTGAAAATATGCGTATAAATAATGATTTCTACCTGAATTTCTAGCATGATCGTCAGTAATGACATCATACAGCAGAAGTAGTTGTATTTTGTCCTGTCTAGAGAAGCGTTTCTTGTAATTTGTCGTTAATATTTTCTTGAAAATTGTCTGGGAACTCAGGGGAATTTTTTCCTCATATTCGAGTATGAACCCTGTGTAAATGAAACTCAAAATGCTGCAAAAAGATGTTATTATTTCTCTTTCTGCTTCTCTCCCCCCCCCCTTTCATTATTAGCTAAAGTAAACAAACACATAATTTCTCCCAGCATCCTGTCATTAAAGTGTTTGTTTATTTATGTGGATTAATTAATTGTGCTTGCAGCATTCTAATGATTTTTTTTTTTTTTTTTTTTTTTTTTTTTTAAGTTGGAGATTTGATACTTTTTGTACTAGCTTGAATTAATTCTTAACTTTTCTTTTCTTTTTTTTAAGGGGGGGGGTAGGGTATGTAATAAGTATTTAAAAGAAATACACTTGTAACAGAAGAATACAAGTTGTTGGTTTATTGTTTAATATTAAAAAGTTTGTTTGGTAGATTTTTTTTTTTTTTTTAATTTCCGTTTATTTTATGCAAATATTCAAAATTTCCCATGAACCTCACTCTGCATCCCTGCAGTAAGCCCCATTATGATCAGAGGCCCAGGGCAAACCTAAATTTGTAGCTTAGGCTTGCCAAGGTTTAGAAGCTCTAACTTCAATAAGAACAGAGTTTTGAAATTTTCTGAAAAGATTCATTGGTTGTTTATAGCGCAGAACATAATTCGTCGAAAGTTCTGTAAATGACTAACAAGACTATAAAAAAGAAAAGTAATTATTGATGATTGTAGACTAGAACTTGCCTATATATTTATGTACTACTTTCTACATTGTATTTGAGTGAAAGTGGAAACATATGGTAATTTTTTCATTTCCATAAAGATGCTGTTGACTTAGCGTCAAATACGGTGAAAAGTGGTAGTTTACGATTTCCAAAGTTTGAGAACTCTTAACTTAATAGGAGTTGAGTTCAGAAATTTTTTGTAATGATTCTTTGGTCTCTAGTGCAGAATTAACTAAAAAATTCGATAAACCACTGACAATACTCTCGATGAATTCAAATTCCATTTAGACTTTGAAAATTTTCAGTTGTTCCTGAATTAGTCAAATGTCTGTTCAGCAATATATTTAACAATGTTTATTTGATTTCTGTAGTAAGAATGATTGTTTTATTAGATTGTATCGAGAATATTGATTGATTATTGACTTTGGGCCACAAGAAAGAGTTTCAATGAACTGTTTTCTAAATTTTCATTTAATAAAATCATTCATCAACTAGAAACTGCATATGTCTTTAAGAATTACTTTCTACATGCAAAAATATCAACAATTTTCTGGTATGATCCCTTGGTTTCTAGATCAGAACTATTTAAAAAGTTCTATAAATCAGTAAAGCAACTATAAAAAAAAAGAGAAGAGTCACAAAAATTTCAGATTGAGTTGAATCTCTGAAAAACTACACTGGTGTTCAAATTTAAAGCAAAAACTTGTTTCCTCATTTTTTTCTTTTGTGCTTAACTGTTAAAAAAAAAATTAACATCATCCAATATTATTAAAATCTGTTAAATGTGTGTCTGTCTGTGAGAAGTACGTTGTGACAGCTAAAGCTCCGCAACTATCTGTCGCAGATTGTCAAAACTGGTATCGAAAGACGCAGAATTTCTTCATCTCAATGTTCTAAAAGTACCAAATATAAGGGGCAATTTTATTGACTGTCAGATAAAACAGCTTATTGATTGGATAATTATATTTTCTTTAAATTAACTAAAGTAAGAAATTTAGGTGGCAACACTTCACTTGAATCTAAAATGATAGCAGACGATCATCTGGATAAAAAAAAAAAAAAAAAAATCATCTGCAACTCATTAAGTCATATGTTTTTGAAGTGGGGTTAAAAATTGTAGTTTTCAAACTTTTTAAAATTTTCTCTCTCGAACACAAAAATTAAATATACAGTCTGTACAACACAAGACCTGCTAATAGGCGAAGCCTTGCTAGTCTATAATAGTAAAAGATGCTTGTCTGTCTGAACATCTAATATATTCATCCACTATTGAACGCAGAAGTAAAAAAATTGACATACGGATGCTCAAAATCCTTCCCGAGAGGATAGTGAAAACAGAATTCAAAAATTTTATTAGTTGTGGAGATATTTATTAAAGTGCCAACCTATGTCAATAAATGAGTCAATTATGAACTTAGGCAGCATTAAATGCATAAATAAATTAGAAATATCAGTCCAATCTTTTAAAATTTGGTACCAAATGAAAGGGGCGATTTTTCTGAATCCATAGGTGCAAAATTTCAACAGGACAATTGGAATTTTTAAAATGATCTAAAGTATGAAATTTAGGTGGCAACACTTTATTATATCATTTGATATATATTTTACTGTAGACTTTTAAACTGATATAAGCTGTTAAATTTCGTGCTTGAGTTTCAGTGAAAAAGCACAGAAAACCCAAACACTTTTATTCCAATATATTCCTTTATACGGTGAGCGAACAGGCTGTTTCAAATCATGGAATGTAAAGTGGTGCCGTGATCACCACAGAGCAGAAATTTGTTAGTTAAAATTTGCAATATGAGCAAGCAAGCTGTTGTAAGTTCTCAAATGGGGATAAGGTGCCACTGAGCAAGACTTTACTACAGTTAGAATTTCCAAAGAGCATAACACGATGAGCAAACAGGCTGTTTCAGATACTAAAAGGGGAAAAAGCTGCCGCAAGTGCTACAAAGCAGGAGTTTACCACAGTTAAAATTTTCAGTAAAGGTATTTGTACTATATGCCAATAAGCTGTTGTAGGTCCTGAAACGGATAAAAGGTAGCAACGAGCGGGAGTTTCATACAGCTGGATTTTTCAAGGATCGCCGAAGACGGCTAGTATAAGCATAAAATTTCAATGACCTGTTTGTTATCATATCATAAAGATGCATTGCAGATAGGTAAAGTTACACTTGCATATATGTGTTACATTAAAACCAGATTTTTATTCCTATTTTTTCTTTATTTCAAATGTGAATAACTTAGAAAAACATATACATATAAATATATGAAAATTGGATAAGATGTTCATTATAAAATTATTTATCGACATTTTTGTTATTTTGGAGATCTCATAGTCTACAAATTAGTAATTGTAAATATATTTTTTTGTTTGTTTGTTTTTCAAAAAGCCTATTATCAAAGTTTAAAAAAAAAAGTAAATATAAAGAAAAATCAGGGTTTACTTTAACATTTGAAAGCATGTGTGTCTTCACCTATCTGTAATACATCCTCTGTTTCATATTTCAGTAAGTTTTCTAAAATTGTTGAAATTTTTCATTTTTTCTAAAGCTTACTACTGAGAAAAATTGAATTTAGTTTAAAAATTATTTTTGCTGAAGTTATACAGAATTCACTGATAATGAACATGCCATCAAAATTTTATGTTCATGTGATATATTTATTTAAAAGTGATGCACAAAAGAATAAAATGAGAAAACAAGTTGTTGCTTTAATTTTGAACACCAGTGTATTTCAGTCAATTGACCACTGTTCCTGAACTAGTGAAATTCCTGCTCTGTGATGTTATTGCTGTTTACTAGATTTTAATGACAAGAATGGCTTTTAAGAAAATTCTTTTATTATTTATTTCTGTGGTACAAGTAAATTTTATTGGACTGTTTCATGAAAATTTCTTAAATAAGTACATTGGTCTATAAGAAACTAGCAATCTGTTTATAAACTACTTTTTACATGCAAGAATGTTGACAACTTCCTAAATAATATCATTAAAACAGTAGGCAAATCATCTTGATTTGTATATATGTTACTGTCAAAGCTCGAAAGCTGTTAATGTTCAGATTACCTAGCTAATCTGCAAATTAAGTAGGGGGATACATTAATGTGCAGAATCAAGAGTTTTCTTCATTTTAACTAGGTAATCTGCACATTAGCGGCTTCCATATCATTAAATTTCAAAAGTTTCTCTCCTTTATTTCCCCTACTCCTTCCCCTCCACTTTTAGTTTGGTGTCACCGGTTGATTTTATTTCTCACTAGCCGCCTTCGGCGAACAGTTGATTCGCAATCCTTGAAAAAGTTGACCGTACAAAATTCCCACTCGGTGGTGCCTGGGGTACCGTTTCAGGACTTTTAACTGCTTATTGACAAATTATGCAAATAGCTTTAGTGAAAATTTTAACTGTTGTAAATTCCCGCTCAGTAGTGCCTGTGGTGTGAGCGAATAATCAGAATTTGAAAGTTTGCAAAATGAAAAAGAATAAATGTGTTCAGGGTTTTCTCTGAAACTCCCATACTGAATTTAACGGCTTATATTAGTTTAAAAGTTTCCAATAAAATTACATTAAAATATATTTTGAATACAGTTTTATAAGTAATTTAATCATAATTAGAATTGGAGATATTGGAATAAAGGTGTTCTGGGTTTTCTATGGTTTTCTCTGAATCTCCCGTACGGAATTTAATTGCTATGCAATTCAAAGTGTCACCAGTCTTTAGATTGCACTAATAAGTAAGCATAATTTTATCATGTAATTTGAAAATTCATTTACTTAATTGTAATAGCTTAAACCGTTTCTTTGTATTATAGTTTTTTAATTGATTGTTGATTTATTCTGTGAACTAAATTTTTGTTTGTTTGATTGTATTAACATGATTCCTTAGATATCGAGAAATAAATAACATTACATCAATTTCCTTAATTGCAATAATATTTTAAGCCGTTCGATTCTTTGTATTGTAGCTTTTCAATTGATTGATGATAGATTCTATCAACGTGTTGATTGTTCAATTGTACTAACTTGATTCTTTAGATATCTAAAAATAAACAAACAAAATTTAATTTAAGCATATAGAAACATTGTTATTGTTTCGTCAAAGATCTTATTTTCACTTTAACAAGTGCCTTGTAAGTAATGTGCAGATTAATGAGTGTATAGTCAGTAATGTGCAGATTATCAGATGATTAATATGCTAGGTAATTTGAGAAATGAAACAACTTTCTAGACTTTAACGGATCACTGTAATTAATGTGCAGATTACCTAACTAATCTGCAAATGAACTGATTTCTGCACTTTAAGCAGTAACATATATTCTGCTTGCTTTTTACCAGAAAATAAAATCTTTTTTTTTTTTTTTTTTTTTTTTAATTTTTCCATAAATTTCATTTTAACCTAAAACAAAAGAGAAGAAATGTCTCTGTATATTACACAGGTATATACAGGGCATTTCATAAGTATCAATACCAAAATATCTTGAAAGGCAAATTCACTGAACACATTGATTTCAAAAGTTTTATGGATTTAAATGATCTATCATCTAAGAATGAGGCATGTAAGTGGGCCACAAGTGACACAAACCCAATTTTTTCATGAATTGAAACAATACTTTTTCTTTGCAGAATTGTGTTAAGCGGAAAACATGTATTTTCTTGTTTTGCAGAATAGAGGCTTCCAATTCTTAGGTAGGTAGCAGTAAAAAATTCTAAATATTTCAATAAAAAGGCAGTTTTGCTTAAAACCAGATTACAAAAGTATCATGCATTTAAATGATCTATCCGATTAGGTACCATAGGTGGACTCCCCAAGTGACAAAACTCCATTTTTTCAAATGGTAATCATACATTTGCATTATGATAAACCCTAACTTTTCAGGAAAACATATTTTTTCTTAATATAATACTGGGGAGAAAAAGTATATTTTCTATTCGAAAATATTAAGTTTGTGTCACGGGGGTTCTATGCCCCTAACGGCAATATACCACATGTCACTTCATCTAATAGATCATTTGAATGTATAATATTTTTGTAATCAGTGCACTCAACAAAATTGCTTTTATATCTAGATAATTTTGGTTTTTCAAATTTTCTTTCTTACAACATGAGAATTGGGGCTGCCTTACTCTGAAAAATTAAAAACCAATACATGAATGAAGTTTTTCTCCACTTAACATGATTCTGTGAAGAAAGTTTCCCTTTGAAAATATTGAGTTTATGTCACATGGGGGCCCTGGGGGATTCATGCATACTTCATACGAAACTTTTGAAATCAATGTATCCCACCAGAATTGCTTTTTTATTGAGAATTTCAGAATTAATGGATTTTTCATTGCAACATAAGAATAGGGGCCCACTACTCTGCAAAGTGTAGTAATACATGATTTACAACAGAATTTTTACACTTAACACAATTCTGCAAAGAAAACATATGGTTTCCATTTGAAAAAATTAAGGTCATGTAGGGCCCAGTGCCCTTTCATGATACTTCATGTGATAGATCATTTGAACACACAAAACTTTTGAAATCAATGTCCAGCAGACATGCTTTTCTTCTGGGGAAAAAAAAAATGGGATAACTGAAATAAATTTGCGGGGAGCATTTAACTTTCTTTATTTGAAATTTGAATTTTATTTTATTAAATAATTTTCTCAGAATTTTATTATATTTAGTACTGTAATATTTTAATACACATTTGCAAATTTCTATAATTGTATGACAGCAAGCAGTGGCATCACTAGAAAATTTTTCAGGATGAGGGCAAAGTGAAAAATAACTGCTTTGGCATATTTTAGAAATTTGGTTCGACCTAATGGTTCGTTGGTTGCTAGAAAAGTACAAATTATGTACTAACAACTGTTTTATATATTTTTTTATTTTTAGTAAACTCAGACTGACCTGCATTAAAATGAGCACATGATAACAATTTATAGATATTCATCAAAAAAACTCTACATTTATAAACATTTTTATCTAAGCAATAAATTAAAACTTGCTTTGATAACTTGCAATTATTGAGAACTTTTTCAGGAAGTTAATTTCTATCTCAATTGTTCAGTTGGTTTAATATATTTAATTTACTTTACACTTGAAATTTAGTTTAAAAAGTACAGAACAAGCTTTAATAATCTAAACCAACCTAAATGAAAAGTATTCCATGCTGATAATTGAACCTGGGAACTTAACTTAAAGCCTTTGGTTTGATATTCCTGCCTTGTGTACTTTTTTTGCTTGAATCTTAAAAAAAAAAAAAAAAAAAAAAAAATTTTAGTTGATTGTAAAGAATAAAAATTTTGTTAAAAGAATTCAAATATGTCATATAGAGCTGATTCTGCAGGTACGGACATAAGCATAACTATTTAAGTAATACTTTGTCATAAATTTTATGTAATTTTTTGTTCAAAAGAAAAATACCATTTTGCTAGTTTAATTTTTATATGAAAGAATTCCTTGAATAAAATTACACAAATAGATATAAATTTCTTTTTTAATACAAATAAAATACAAAATAAAAAAGTTACAATTGAAAATGCATTGCAAAGAATATTTATAGATAGCCCTGGTAATAAGGAATTGTTTCAATTGTTGAGTCTTTCTTCTAATGACAGATTCATGTGTTGGTGGCTTGCCACTTTCAGTTTTTATTTCGTCATCAGAATCCGAAAATCTTATTAGTGCTGGTTTAGAAATGCTGTGGAAATGTTGCCATTTGGTGCTTTTGGTGGTGCTGGCTTGAAAGGACCATCAGCATTTTTAACAGACAATTCCGTCGCTCAGCAAAAAAGTATAAAAAAGGCATTTCCAGATTTTAATATCTGGTTATGCAGTTTTCACGTTTTGCAAGCCATTTGGAGATGGCTGTGGAATGCTCAGCATAATATTGTATCAATGGATAGAATAGATTTGTTTAATTTATTTAAAAAGATTCTATATGCTAAAGCTGTGATTGCATATTTATCATCTGTAGATGAATTCAGAAAAGATCTTAAAGTTCGAAAGTATGCAAATTTTTTACAGCATGTTAAAAAATATTTGAAATGGGCTAATTCTTGGTGTCTTTGTTTCAGAAAAAAGCAAAGACACCACAAATAATATTGTAGAAGCGGCTGTTCACATTTTGAAGGATAATGTTTTGAATAGAACCAGAGCTTACAATGTCCAAAATTTTTTTTATTATGTTTCTGTATCACTATCAGAGTATTATAGTAAAAGAATACTAGATGTTCTTACTGGTAGATACACCAATCTCAAGTATTTCCCAGATAGAAAAAAACATATTAACTTGAGCATTGTAGAAAATTATGGAGAAATTTGTATTGTGAAAAATTCAGATACACGGGGTGATTATGAAGTTAATATTGACTTGAGTATATGCTCATGCCCATTGGGATTCAAGGGTGCACCAATATTTTGTAGCTCTTGAAAAGGAAAAATCGTGTCCAAACATTATATCTTTTACAGTGTCAGAAAAAATGAAATTTCATTTTATTGCCTTGGGTAATGTTGATGTTGAACCAAAGTGGTACTGTCCATTATTGCTAGAAAATAAAATACACACAAATTTAGTATATTTTTAATTATATTAGGTCAACAAAAAAAATGTTTAAAAAAAAATATTTTGTGAAAAAATACAAGTGAGACAAAACAGTTTGATTTTGAATAGAAAACAGTTTTTGAAAAACAAAGTTATTTTTAAAAAAGCTTCCAAAATTGAAACAAACTAATAATAAAGATTATTTGAAAGCTACATAAATTATGTAGATTTCAATAAATTTATTTCTTGCATTGATTTTTTCTAACAACCTCCATTAAATAATGAAATAATTTAATAGAGGTTGGAATAAATCTAATTTGTCAAATTAAGGCACTATTTTGAATTGTCAGAAAAGTGGCAATAGACTGTCAGAAGTGTACACAATGCATCCAATTCCAATTAGCATTTTCATCAAAGCATATTTATTGTTTGGTGATAGTCTTTTTTTATTCTTAGTGGGAAAAAAAAAAAAGATTCAACAAATTTAATAATAAAATGTACCACCATTTACCAATGTAAAAGAAAAAAAACTTTATAAAAAAAAAAATGTTTTTTTTTTTTTTTTACTTTTTGAAAGCAGAAATCTACCAAAATGAAGAAAATATTCTCTGTATTGTGGGTTATTGTCTTCTAAAGCAAGTGCTTTACATCACTAAATGCAGATGTTCATAAGTGTCAAGATGCATTTTAGATTCTTCTCTCCAAGCTGGTTGTTGGAAAATACCGGATTCGATCCCAGATCGCGTTCGTCAGCCAAGACGTTTGGACTTTTCCATGTTTTTCTCTAAAACTTGCACGAATATGGGCTAGGACCCCTTGAAAAGACCCCATCCCCGCCTAAACACTCAAGTGCAAAGCGCATTCCACTTAGCCCCAGATCCCTAGTTCAGAGACAATTGTTTTTAAACCTAACACCACATAATTTTAGACAAATAATCAAGAGAAATGAACAAAATAAAAATTCTATTGATTATTCAAACAGTAAGCGTTTTTCTGTACATGAAACAAGCAGAATAAATTTTTTATGATTTTAAATAGAAATATTTATTTTTAAAAATGTGCTATCGAATTTAAAAATACTATAACACAGACAGATTTTAAGATATTGAAAGAATATCCTTGAAATATTAAGTGAAAAATCTTTGAATATTTTTATGCACATTAATTGTCGTAAAAATTCTTTGGTAGATAGGAAAGGCCTAGTTCGATCTCAGATCGCACTCTTCGGCCTTGCGTTTTGAGTCTTCTGTGATTTTCTCTGAAACTTGCATGAATACAGGGGTAGGAAGCCTTGGAAAGCCCCTTCCCATTTAGGGCATACCACCCAGCCCCAGATCCTTAGTGCAGACAGCTATTCTTAATCCTAATGCATACAACATCATTTTAAACAAATAATCAAAGAGAATAAAGCACAAAATACAACATTTCTGTCTAAAATTCTATTCATTATTAAAATAGACATTTTTCTATACGCAACAAGGAGAATTTTTTTTTTTTTCTAATATCCTTGAAATGTTAAGTGGACAATTTGAATACATATATGCACATTCATTGTCATAAAAATTCTTCACTCAAAAGCTGGTAGACGGTAAGTGCCTGATTAGATCCAAGGTTACATTCCTCGATTTTGCCATTTACAGTTTCCAGGGGTTTTCTCCTAAACTCGCATCAATACGGACTAGGACCCCCTTTGGAAAGATTCCCCTCACCCCACCCCCTCCACACACAATATACACGCACGCAGAAATGAATTCCATTCAACTCCAAATCCGTAGTGCAGACAATTGTACTTAATCCTAACACCACACCATATTAAACAAATAATAAAGGAAAATAAAGAACAAAAGACAACATTTCCATCTAAAACTATATTCACTATTTAAATAGTAAGTATTTTTCTATATACAAAAAGTAGAGGGAAAATCTTTGAATACTTTTATGCGCATTCATTGTCTTAAACATTCTTCTCTCAAAAGCTGGTAGACGGGAAGCACCTGGTTTGATCCCAGGTCACGCTCTTCGGAGATTTCCGTGCTTTTCTCCAAAATTTGCATGAATAGAGGCTAGGACCCATTGGAAAGACCCCACCACACACACAAACAAGTGTGAAGCTCATACAACTTAGCCCGAAATCCGTAGCACCGTAGCTCAGACAATTGTTCCTAATCCTAGCACCATATTATTTTAAACAAATAATCAAGCAAAATAAAAAAATTATTGATAATTCAAATAGTAAGCATTTTTCTATACGCACAAAAAAGAAATATATATATATATATATATTTTTTAATTTAAGTAGAAATATCTATTTTTAAAAATGAATTATCAAATTTAAAAATAAAACAAATCAGACAGATTTTAAGATATTAATTTAATATCCTTGAAATGTTAAGTGGAAAATCTTTGAATATATTTATGCACATTCATTGTCATAAAAATTCTTTTCTCAAAGCTGACAGACGGGAAAAGCCGGGTTTGATTCCAAGTCGCACACTTCGGCCTCGCATTTGGAGTTTTCTGTGATTTTCTCCGAAACTCGCATATTAACAGGCTAGGAGCCCTTGGAAAGCCCCCTCCCATTTCGGGCATTCCACCCAGCCCCAGATCCTAATCCAACATCATTTTGAACAAATAAACAAGGAGAATAAAGCAGAGAAAATACAACATTTTTATCTAAAATTCTGTTTATTATTTAAATAGTAAGTATTTTTCTATATGTGACAAGTAGAATGAAATTTTCTTTCTGTTAGCCTTGAAATGTTAAATGAAAAATCCTTGAATACTTTTATGCACATTCATTGTCTTAAACATTCTTCTCTCTAAGACTGGTAGACGAGAAGTACCTGGTTCGATACCAGGTTGTGCTGTTCGGTTTTGCCGTTCGGAGTTTTCTCCGAAACTCGCATGAATACTAGCTAGGACCCCTTAGAAAGACCCCCCTCATTCTCCCCATACATACAAGTGCGAAGCGCATTCATCCTTGGCCAAAATCCGTAGTGCTGACAGTTGTTTTTAATCGTAACACCTCATCATTTAAAACAAATACCATCAAGCGAAATAAAGAACAAAATAAAAATTCTATTGATTAATTAAATAGTAAGCATTTTTTGCATGCAACGAAAAGAACGAAATTTTTATGATTTTAAATAAAAATATTTATTTAAAAAAATGTATTATCGAATTAAAAAATTCAGGCAGATTTTAAGATATTAATTTAATATCCTTGAAATGTTAAGTGGAAAATATTTGAATATTTTTATGCACATTCATAGGCATAAAGATTCTTCTGTCAAAGCTGATAGATAAAACATGCCGATTAGATTCCAGGTGGCATCCTTCAGCCTGGCGTTTGAGTTTTCCATGATTTTCTCCAAAATTTGCACAAATAACGGGATAGGATCCC
>CAWVNO010000946.1:0-19000 GCA_963930645.1 Salticus scenicus | reverse complement strand
TGACAGAACTAATGTGCAAGTTGCACCGAACGAACAAACTATTTCTTTCAACGAAAATACCTACTAACCCTGGACGATAGGTCTAATATATCGTATCATATTATATATCGTGTTTATCGTAATGTAACTCAATACATATTTCGCTTCCTTTTTCAACTCGTTTTTATAAGCATTTTTTATATGCATGAGCAAATTTAATATTTTATAATTTTTTGCGTGAAAGCATTATTTCATCTTATGCCACCCCACCCCCACCTCCCGCCAGAAAAAAAAAAATAAAATAATAATAATAATAAAATTTATTTTTTTACTTATTTTTATTTCATACTATTGCACGCGAAACTTTTTATTTCCTAATTCAAAATTATTTCAAAAATATTTTTCGATATCGCTTGTAACGATACTGAATATTATTAATTTTCTTTTCCTTTTCTTTCAAAAATAAATAAATAAATAAATAATAAATAAATATATATATATAAGTAAATGATTTTAATGAAACTCTGGCAAAAGCAGAATTTAGTTTAGCACGGAAGACTATTACTTGTAACGATACTGATTATTATTAATTTTCTTTTCCTTTTCTTTCAAAAATAAATAAATAAATAAATAAAAAATAAATAAATATATAAGTAAATGATTTTAATGAAACTCTGGCAAAAGGAGAATTTAGTTTAGCACGGAAGACTATTAGCACGGAAGACTATTTTTTTTTTTTTTTTTTTTTTTTTTTTTTTTTATTATAACATCGTTTTCAAATTATTCAATTATATATTCGGTAAATGTCCAACTATCGAAAATGATTTCGACAAATGTCCAACTATCAAAAAATGAAGCCGCAAAAATCCCATATTGAGACTAATAGTCCTCAGTCCTAAAAATAAATAAACAAAAATAAAAATAAAAATGACGTTTACAATGATAATAACTAATTAACGTTGAATGATTCTTAAAACCCATGTGGTAAGTATTTTTGTTATATTTCATGATTTTATTCATTTGAGCATTTTGTATTCAGTCGGAACCCGCATTGTTGTTTAACTGATTGGTGGAGCAGTTGAATGACAAATTTTTTCATTGGATACCTTTTTACACTTACACTCATTAAGCTATGTTTTGGTAAATGAATTCACGACACATAAATCAGACGTAGCCTCTGTTGAGCTCACACATTTTTTATTTGGCTTTTATTGGAATGCTCGTGAATTTGCTTCATGAAAGATTAGCAATTTATTCATCTAATTGCTAAGCTTTACAGTTTATTTCAACACGTCTTTAATAACTTCCTCTATGACCATATTAACAGTAATAAACTTGAAATTTGTTCCTTAAAAATATAATTGTGAAAAATAACAATTAAAGAAATTTATTTATTATCAATATATGATTTTTTCCATATTTTTCTAAATTTTAATCTCCTCTTTCACATTTTTAAATTGTTGCTTGTATTCTTTATTTATTTCATATTTAACATTTATTATATTTCAACTTAAAATTTTTCTTTCAGTATGTACATAAATCACAGTTTTCTCTTTCCATAATTTTATAGTATTTTATATTTTGTTTAAATTGTTTGGTAAATCATGTATAGACATTTTATGCTTTTATATATACATTTCATGCAAATTAACTATTATTTACACACACCATTCAAACCACTGTTTCTACACACACATACAAAATAAATAAATAAAAATAAAACTTTCATAATTACAAATTTAGTGGTACTGAAGCAAAATTTATGTGAAAATACTAATTACTTTTTTTTTTTTTTTTTTTAAGATAGTAACTAGTATTTTACAACATAATTTGTGTTTGAAGATGATAATTAAGAATATGCGATCAAGCATTTACGATCTCTGTTACTTGTTTCAATTATTTATTTATTTACTAGTATATAACTCCGTCAAAAATGACGGAATGTGAAATCAATTAAGGTAGTTAATCAACTAACGCTTTGCCAGCTTCGCTGGTCACTATATTTAAAGGGGACTAATGTGCAAGTTGTACCTGACGGGACTATTGTGCAAGTTGAACCTCAAGGGACTAATGTGAAAGTTGTACCTCACGGGACTAATGTGCAAGTTGCACAGAACGAACAAACTATTTCTTTCAACGAAAATACCTACTAACCCTGGACGATAGGTCAAATATATCGTATCATATTATGTATCGTATTTATCGTAATATAACTCAATACTTATTTCACTTCCTTCTTCAACTCGTTTCAATAAGCATGTTTTACATGCATGAGAAAATTTAATATTTTATAATTTACTAGCAGGCTTTGCCCGCTTCGCTGGACATTAAACTTAAATGAGTTGTCAAATTCCCATATCTTTATTAATAACCCAAGTTCTCGCTGTGATTGGTAGAGGTTTTCTCGCTCGCAAAGTGAGGAGTCTAGGTCTCCACTGTCTTCGGCACAACTTACCCACTTCTTACTTCCCCTTCCTCAGCGGGTGAGTTCGAAGTTTTGCAAAATCACACTAATGTACATAATGCGTACACTTAATCAATATACAGTCTGGGTCCCCACTGCCTTAGGCACAACTTACCCACTTGTTACTTCCCCTTCCTCAGTGGGTGAGTTCGAAGTTTTGCAAAATCCCACTAACGTACATAATGCGTACACTTAATCAATATCCGCACACCAAAATTTGCCATTCTAAGATAATTCAAAGCGAATTCAAACGGAAAAACATGTTTTTACACATGTTTATTGGGAACGACTTCAGTATAAACCCACAATTTGGCGATTTTTTTTGTTGGCGATTATGGCTAAATCATAAATCTAAAAATCATAAATCATATATGATAAATGATAAAATCATAATCTAAATCATAAATCCAAAATAAACAAAATATTAGGCTGCCATATTATATCGCAAACAGTCCAGAACGACATCGTTATCCTTCAAAACAACGCCAAAGAAAAATCGCCAAATTCAGCTGTGGGGTTATACAGAAGTTATACCGTTATATACTCCGACTCCGAGAAGGGGGGGGGAGATTTCGAATTTCGTGAAATCCAGTTACAATAAGTGCCGGATGCAAACAAACAATTTACGCACCAAATTTCGTGACCACAGAAGTCTTTAATAGAAAATATAAATAAATAAGTACAAAATGCACAGCTTTAGTATGGGAACCCTTTGGTGACTTTAAATATTTTAAGCCATTTTTGCGATGAACTGAATTGGCTATCTCAATTGTGCAATCAAAGATCTTGGCGAGAAACGTCCGAGCTACTTCGGTTCCGACTTCAAATTTTGCCAAAGGGATCCAATCCTAAAGCTGTTCCATATCGAATCTAGGTTGAAAACGGAAAAAGGGTAAAATAAATTAGAAATATCAGACCTATATTTATAAATTTGGTACCAAATGAAAGAGGCGATTTTTCTGAATCCAGGGGTGCAAACAGTTTTTCGATGGGACAATTAGATATTAAAAAAATAACTAAAGTATGAAATTTAAGTGGCAACGGAAAAACGGAAAAAGGGGAAAATAAATTAGAAGTATCAGACCTATCGTTACAAATTCAGTACCAAATTAAAGAGATGATTTTTCTGAATCCTGGGGTGTAAACAGTTTTTCGATACGACAATTCGATGTTTTAAAATTAACTAAAGTATGAAACTCAGATGGCAAAACTTCATTTAAATCTTTTCATAATTTGTAGTGCGATTCACGCGAATGAAAAAAGTCTTTATCTTAAAAATTTATTTTTGCATTTTATTTTTCCATTCAAAGCGTTTTAGTGAAAAAATATTTATGGCGCATGCGCAGGCGTTTTTTACCCACAATTTAAACACTAATCAGAATTTTGAAAATTTCTATAGATATAATTTTAAGTTGGGTGAAGACCTAAGTTTCTGCCAAGCGCCGTTGAATTCCGTCCAGCCGTTCTCGAGTGATGCCCGGACAAACGCGTTTTAGTCTTTTACCCCCCAGGGGGGAACGGGGGAGAATTTCTGAAAAGTTGATGGATATAATTTTAAGTTGGGTGAATACCTAAATCCCTGCCAAGCGCCGTTGAATTCCGTTCAGCCGTTCTCGAGTGATGCCCGGACAAACGTGTTTTAGTCTTTTACCCCCTAGGGGGGGAACGGGGGGGAATTTCCGAAAAGTTGATAGATATAATTTTAAGTTGGGTGAAGACCTAAATTACTGCCAAGCGTCGTTGAATTCCGTCCAGCCGTTCCCGAGTGATGCCCGGACAAAAAAAGCGACATTTGGACACGATG
The DNA here is from genome assembly GCA_963930645.1 of Salticus scenicus. NCBI lineage: Eukaryota > Metazoa > Arthropoda > Arachnida > Araneae > Salticidae > Salticus > Salticus scenicus. The sequence continues at coordinate 14,753 of CAWVNO010000946.1, read as the reverse complement.
ACATACACACAGACACACACACACACACACACACACAGGCAAAATTTTCTGAAGTCATTTTCGGCTTTCATGGGGTGTAAAACGTGAAGATATCGCAAAATTTTTCGATTCCGACAAATTTACAGACAAAACTCTGATTTTATTAATATAGATAATTTTTTGAGTGAAAGCATTATTTCATCTTATGCTACAAAAAAAATAAAAAATAAAATAAAATAAAATAAAATAAAATAAATCATTAAATTCATTTGTTTACTTATTTTTATTTCATATTATTGCACGCGCACTTTTTATTTTCTAATTCAAAATTATTAAAAAAAAACTTTTTCGGTATCGCTTGTAACGATACTGACTATTATTAATTTTTAGGACTGAGTAGTGCGTATTAGTCTCAATCTGGGATTTTTGCGTTGTCGATTTCGATAGTTGGACATTTGTCGAAATCTAAAATTTATCGAAAATATAATTGAATAATTTGAAAGCGATGTTATAATTTGAAAAAAGAAAAAAAAAAAAAAAGAAAGAAAAAAAAAAAAAAAACTAGTAGTCCTCCGTCCTAAACTAAATTCTGCTTTTGCCAGAATTTCATCAAAATCTTTTTTTTTAATTATTATTATTATTGAAAGAAAAAGAAAAGAAAATTAATAATAAACGGTATCGTTACAAGCGATATCGAAAAAGTTTTTTTTAATAATTTTGAATTAGGAAATAAAAAGTGCGCGTGAAATAATATGAAATAAAAATAAGTAAAAAAATGAATTTAATGATTTAATGTTTTTGTTTTTCGGGAGCTGCTCATGCATATAAAAAATGCGTATTAAAACGAGTCGAAGAAGGAAGCGAAATAAGTATTGAGTTATATTACGATAAATACGATATATAATAGGATACGATATATTAGACCTATCGTCCAGGCATTTTCGTTGAAAGAAATAGTTTGTTCGTTCGGTGCAACTTGCACATTAGTCCCATGAGGTACAACTTTCACATTAGTCCCTTGAGGTACAACTTTCACTTTAGTCCCGTCATGTACAACTTTTTATTTTTTTTAAGTCAGTTGTTTAAAGAGAGAGAAATGTTTTTAGAATTTTTGAAAAAATGTGGGGTACAAGTATAATGTTGGTCCACAACTCTATTTAGTGACTTTTCTTTGGCACCGTATTGAACGATAACGGAATAAATAATTAAAAATAAAGCTTAATTAATTTTGTACATTAATAATGACGCCAAATTAGAAAAATGCTTTTTGCTTTTGTTTACGCCTGGAATCCATGGCAACTATTTGCGAAAGTGGCATTTCGCCATAATCACGAAAAGAAAAATCGCCAAATGAACTTGTGAACCAACACTGTATTAGTTCCCGGGAAGCATATATATATCCATATGCATACTGGGTATAACTTTAGTATATCCCCACAGCTGAATTTGGCGATTTTTCTCTGGCGCCACGCCGTTTTAAACGTTAACGATGTCGTTCTGGACTGTTTGCGATATAATATGGCAGCCTATATGTTGTTTATTATAGATTTATGATTTTATAGTTTATGATTTATGATTTAGATTACGATTTTATCATTTATAATTTATGATTTTTAGATTTATGATTTAGATATAATCGCCAACAGAAAATCGCCAAATATCGTTGTGGGGATATACTAAAGTTGTTCCGCATACTGATAATCCTTGTTATTTTTTCATGCAAAGGAAGGAAAGTTAGTTTTAAATATTTATTTTATTAATGTTAAAAATAAGCTTAATTTATTTATGTACATTACAAAACAGACGCATTTTGAAAAACGCATTTTCATCGCCATTCGCCGTAATTACCAAAAGAAAATCACGAAATGGACCAACATGCAAGTTGTTCCAAATAGAGTCAAAATCAGACTCATTTATAAATCTTGTAATTTCGCACTGATAATTTTTTAACATTACAGAATTAGATATTTCTGGGACACATTTCATATTTCTAATTATCGCAAAACAAAAATTCATCCCCTAAAAAGTGTAGGCAACAGAAAAACGTATAAGTATTTGGGAAAAAGTATTGGTTTTAGATTATAAGTACTAGATTTTTTTCTTTTCTTTTTTTCTTCCTTCCATTTTTTTTAACAAGCAATTACACCAAAAAAAAAAAAAAAAAAAAAATTGCCAAATACTGACAAAAATTTAAACGTTGCCTAGGGGGAGGGGAGGGGGCATATATAATAAAGTTGTAACACGAAATGGTCTAAATATTATAAATTTCTTTCTATTCTTAAAAAAAAAAAAAAAGCGTAATTTTTTATCTTTTCTTTTTCTTTCAAATATATATATATATATATATATTAATGAAATTTTGGCAAAAGCAGAATTTAGTTTAGGACGGAGGACTACTAGTTTCTTTTTTTTTTTTTTTCAAATTATAACACCGCTTTCAAATTATTCAATTATTTTCGATAAATTTTAGATTTCGATAAATGTCCTCAGTAAAAAAAAAAAAAAAAAAAAAAAAAACACTTTCTTTGCCATTTTTTTACGTAATTGCTTTTAGCTTGTGGGTACTGGGAGAGGGGAGATGGAATTTTATTTCTTGCACAAAAAGTTAAAAAAAAAACATGTACCGAATTGTCAAAGATTGTAGACTAATATTTAAAATCTAGATTTAGAGATGTGATATATTTCAAACATTTCCTTGGATGTTATAATTTAATAACATCGGAATCCTATGCTATAATTTTTTAACAAGCTATATTGATGGCAGAATTAATTATTTAATTTGTTTCGATACTAACTGTATATACAGTTAAAATCGTTATTTCTCTGTAATATTTTAAAATTTCCATAATTTTAAAAACAAGTTTTAGCATTGTTTTAAATATACCAAAAAGAAAGTAAAAGTAAGATAAAACATTTCGATGAATAAATATTAAAAAAAAAAAAAAAAAAAAAAAAAATAAAGTTCTTTTATTCTTACTTTATTTTATAGTTAAAGCAAAGCTAAAATTTATTTTTTAAGCTTTAGAAAATTATAAATATTACAAACAGAAAAATATAAAACCTACATATTTCTTCTTTCAAATTTAAATATATATATATATATATATAATAACTATTATTTATTGAAATTTCTAAATTTTTAATTTAATTATAAAGTAAAGTAAAAATAAAATAAAATATTATTGAAGAAATATTAATGAAGAAAAGGGTAGGTCGAACCCAAAACTTCCGGGTTTGCCGCCGCTTACCAAAGGTCGCCACTAGAGCGTTGACTCGTTCTCGAAATAACTTGTTCTTATGAGATACTGAAACTTTAAAGGCTTTTTTCTCAAATTGTGTGGCTAATGAGTGCAACTGCTTTTATATTTTGTTACATTCGCAGTATACTACAATTCCGCGCAATTTCGCCCCGATCTGTATTTTCCATGTCGTGGCCTCTCCTTTTAAGTACGAAGTTGAACTCACTCAACTCAATTTATCTTTCAGTAAATTAAATAAAGATTTACGAATAATTTCATTTCAATTATAGTGACACCATTTAGTGTTCTGCTCTTTAAGTGGACACGTTCCACTTGTTGAGATTTAATATATAAAGTGCAACTGAAACAACAGATATTTTTTCAAAAATATAACTTTGCAATTGCATATCTATAACGTCAACTGAAAAATATGATTATATTTTTAGAGCAAGCTACAGCTTCCCTGTTTTCAAGACACCTGTCCAGAACGTGCAGTGAGTATTCATTTTACTATGCTTCCAACTCTTCGCAACGTACTATATTGCAATTCTAAATATTTTGTCTTAGCTTTCTTGAAAAATAAATATATGATGAATGTATATATATATATATATATATATATATATATATATATATATTTCTTGTGGACAAAATAATGTAAAAAGACACAATAATTTGCAAACAGATTGTTTTTATTGTTAAATGTCAGTGCAGACGCTGAGACACTCAGTTTTGGTCGATCATGAAGAGTAAAAATTGTTTTTTACTTACAGATTTTTATTAAATTTCGGCTGTAAACAGCTACATCCCGAAGCAGCTAAAAACGCACCTTGCATATATAATTTTCATCACATATGCTCAAGAAATTTCCTATAAATTATTAACTGGAAAAAGTTTACTAGGTGGCATTTGTATAGAAAATGGAAATTAAAATAAAGGATTTTTTTTTTTTTTTTTTTCATACGAATCTCATAAACATTTATTTATATTGGAACAGGTCCTTCGGTTTAGAACATTTGTCTTTCTCACACGCAAAACTCTATCTGTTTAAAAATTTTGAACTAAAATAAATGTTTTAACACCTTGATCGCATGACATGAATCGTTCATATATCAAATTTGTAGGGCATTTACTGCAACTTTATCACAAGATATTCATAGCATGAGCTTATTTGTCATATCTCTATCTATATTATGTCTATCTATATTATCTCTTTATATCAAATTAAATTCATGTGTTTCGTTAAATATTGGTCGAGCCAAAATTCTTGTTGTGCGATATCATACTTAACGAATTATAAAATAATAATCTGCACAGACGCCTAGAAGTTGGTTGTCCTATTATTTTAGTCTATGATTACAGTTTCCTTCATTCGTTTTTGACTGGGTTTTCGAATCATACATTAACTCTCGTTCTTCTAATGTGTATTTAATTTATCATTATGTATATCACTTATACTTTTTTTTTTTTTTTTAAATATGAGTGATTTATGCTTTTTTTTTTTTTTTTTTTTTTTATATATATATAAGTGACTTATATTTTTTATTAAATATATATCACTTATATTTTTCTACTAAATATCTTTAAAAAAAAAAAAAAAAAAAAAAAAAAAAAAAAATGAAAATTACTGATTGGCTGCGAATTTTCAAAATATAAAAATATAGAATTATTTTACGTATTAAATATAACTAAAAATATATATAATTAAAAAAAAATATGCTATATAATAAAAAGAAAACGAAAAATATGTGGTTTGAATAGTTTATTAACACTTTCTAACTACTCGTGACCGTTTTATTTAATTAACCTACAATGTACATAGCCTAGGAGGTCCTACATAAGACAAAAAAAAAAATCTGAAATACAGGTAAACTAATTGCAATCATAAGGAGTCTTAAACGTTTTTGGAAAATGTTAAAAATGCTTAACGCAAACGGAAATGCTGTTTCAGCGCTTTTCAATTGTAGCCCTTTATGTATCTAAATATTTTAGCTGAGTCTTCCCGCTAACCGTTTCATATAGGAAATATTGTTAAGCATATGAACAATAATTTCCTATAATTTCTGAAATACAAAATTTCTAAAATTTGATTAGTAAAATTTCCTCTCATAAAGCTCAATGCATTGACAATGTTTTACGTGCCTCAGTGCACAAACTAGTCGAGCTATTTATAGTATTTTAAATAGGAAGCATGTCTTAGGAAACTAGAATAACATAAAATCATCTTTAAAAAATTTCAATAATCATAAAGAAAATCATTTAAAAGAAATTTCAAAAATGTCTGTAGAAACTGAAGGCGAACAAATCAATAGAGAGACAGACAAATAACCATACGGGTAGAAAGATAGATGTATATAGGCTAATTTAAATCATAATTTTCTTAAATATTGTTAGAAAGTGTTAAAAATGTGTAATAAAAAATGAAAATGTAATTCCGGTATTTTTCAATCACAGCTCTAAATTATATCTGAATATTTTTTGTGCCTCTATAAATCTTAATGCTAACCATAAATTATTTCACAGAAAACATTTTTTTTTCTACATATAAACAATAAATGTGAATTTGGTTATGATTGTGCAAAATAAATTTATTAAAATATGGTTTCTTAAAATACCTCTTATACATCGCAATGCTTAGAATTTCTTGCGCGTGTCCCTTTGTACCATCCATTGGTGGTTTTTACTACATATTCCAAAAAATAATATCCCATTGTGAATTTTTATAATATACACCAGTTTTAAGGAATTCCATGAATATTTACGCTTTACGGGCGTTAGGCCGCAGACCGACAGACGAACAGAATAGACATGAAAACTTTTGAACTTTGTTGAAAAGTGTTAAAAATTTATATCTTGTTTATTTTACAAGAAAATGGAATATATAAATAAAGGTTATGTAATTACAGATTCTTCAGATATGTGTATAAAATTTATTAATTTAGGTATATTACAGATTTCCTTGTGTTTTTAATCTCTATTTATCAGTATTTCTCTACCGGGTCCTGTTTCAATAACAAAACTTTTCAATAAATGCATTAGAAATGTTTGGCAGATTCCAAAGAAAGAGGCCATCATCTAAATAGTGATAAAGGGAATCGAACCATGTTTCTAATTGTTTGTAGCAAGATTTTTAGAAAATGCATCATTTTCTACGCGCGATTATATATAAAAATTATGATTTTAAGATAAAAGAGTTCAAGAATTCGCGGTCACAGCAAATTTGATTACCCTTCTCGGACGCACAAATGGCGCTCTTTACATTCTGATAGTAATCAAAAAAGTGCCTCACAAAGAATGTACTGGTTGTATGTATAAATAATTTTAGATTATTATTGTAAGTAGCGGTGAAATTATTCATAAAATCGCTGCGAACAATAATTACAGTTCTAGTTGCTGAATTTTATATAATTTCAGAAACAGAAATTTATTTGGTTTGTCAAAATGTGACATTGCTTTAGTAAACAATCCCTGGTGTAACTCTAATTTCCCTGCGATATTTGAAATATGTATCTTTAATTCAGTTTTCTAAATCAGAAAAGGTAGGGATTGCACCAAACTACGTGAAACATGTGTCAAAATAAAACTTTGGCGTCTTCTATGAAACTACATATTAATATCTCTTATACATTAAATTTTTCAGCATTTTCAATCTTTTTTAAATTAAAATATTCGTTGAGTTACTCTCGCTTATATTTCTTGAATATTGAGGAGGAATTATCTTAAAATTCTTGATTTAACATACTGACTACTAGAACATGTATGTTGAGCACAAGAAATAACTAGGAATTTAAAAGTCATCAAAGTTTATTCTAAACTTCAATAAATGTGTGTGTGGAAGACTGCCGCGAGATACTAAATACTCAATATAGTACATTTCCCAAAAATGGTGAAACGTGTATTCGAACTGAAATAAATGACGGCAAATGAAGTTTAATCATATAAATAATATACCTCTTTACTCGGAGTAACTAGTTTGCCAAAAAGCCTTCTTCAAATTATGAAGCAGCTCGTTAAAAGAAAGCTTTACTCAATCACTATAGAAATTGACAATTCCGCAGAACAAGTGCGACGTTAAACCCAACCTACCTACAAACCTACCTAGCTCTATGGATCTAAACCCTCTGGAACTTTTCTCCGGAAACGAAACACAACTGAACTGAATGTCTTAGTGCTAAACTTCTTATTTTAAAAATCTCAAAGCTTAAACAGAACAGTATTGAAATGTCACTTTACATATTTGCAATAACAAGCTTTATTATAAATACCTTCGGATTTACCCAGCGTATACAGACACCAGCGTACCGACCGGAGAGCAGAAACAGCGGCGGCTCATGAACCGAAAATAAGTGAAGATCTGAAAAATAACATTTAAGTACTTTTAATGCATAATTATTACTGAGCATAATTTTAACAAAACATTCTCATTTTATTTAAAGGTAAATTAATACTCTATAAATGAGTAGAGTGTAAAATATTAGGCGAAGTGCCTCTTCACCTATTTTTGTTCCACGAACAACCTCTGGCCAGAGATGGGTTCCTCTCCAGGCCTCTAGTCTTAAGGGGACCTCTAAAGTTTTAAGTATCTGGTGAAGTTCCCATGCCGTTTTTTGACCTAAAGCCTGAAACGTTCGCTGCTGTTCCACTTTAAGCTGTAGGTTCCAGTTTAAAAAAAAACTATTATGTACAAAAATAACTATAGAACAAAAATACAAAACCTAAAAAACCCCTTTAAACAAGATTTGATTACGGCACGGCAAGCAGGGCTAAGCCCTGGCGTTCACGTTGGGTTGGTATTTTGAATCAGTTTTAAAACTGAATTTAATGCCTTTTAATTTTTATAAGTTTAAGTGAAGAATTACAATGGAGGCCTCTTCATATAGGGGGCGAGCACCAATTAAGGAGACCCAGAGAGAATTTCGCCCCTGACCTCGAGAGTTGTAGGTTCGCCACTGTATACAGGGAAATTTCACCGAAAGCTAGACGTCGCAATACCGACTGTAATTACCGTAGAAACCGTATCCTATTCCAACTTATACGTTATTTAACAGATAAAACCATCCGATGTATTTAATTTATCTTCAAAACTTCGCAACATTCCGATTTCTTGCGACATAGTGCTATGAGTACCCGCGATTTCTCCTCTATGATGAACAAATGTCCCCATTTTCAGAGGGTAGCTTTTATTTTGAAGGAATTTTTCTAAGTTTTGAAAAATTGTAGAAAGTAAGTTATTTATCACTGATATTTTATTTTTAACTGTTTCCGGCGCAAGACAATTCAGATCATTTAAATTGTACTGCCACCGGAATTCATGAACTAAATTAAAATAAAAGAAATTTTAAATTTTAAGGTTAAAAAAACCGATCTTTTCTGATATGTTATAAACGTAAATTTTTGCTAAAAAGTTTCCGGGATGAATTTTTGCTGCTGGATCTTAAATTTTGCGTCCTCGCAGCGAGGACACCGCGCGTTAAGGGGTTAATCCTTATTTATAAAGAATGAAAAAATACATCTGTAACTGGATAAATATAGCAATTTTTATAGCTTCTCTGTTATAAATGTACTCTTATCTGGTCAGTGTATTGTTCTCGTAAAATGTGTACTTGAACCGTTTTCGCATCCTTCAGTTATATTACTTGTGTGTAATACTTGATATAGAGCTATCTTCTTATGATATTGATATTCGCAGAGCAGACAGCTGGTATAATACATAATATTTTAAAAGCAAATACGTATTTCAAATTTTCATTTCTTTTTCTGTCATAATTAAAGAGTTTCCTTTGTTTTTAGAATGTATCATGTGCAACAGTAAAAAATAATAGATGTCCATGCGGCAGGTATTGCATTGTTCCAGAGCCTTGTCTCACAGAACAAGCATTTGAATATTCAAAGTGTTTAGCGCCCGCCCAAGAAGGTAAGTGTTTTTTCTTATATTATATTGTATGATTGTTTTAGCTTACATAATAATTACCTTTTTTTTTTTTTTTTTTTTTTTTTTTTGTATATTTATGCCGAAAAAATATAACTTGAGAAGCATTGAGCTGATCCTACTTTTAAAAAACAATTAAAACAGGATCTTTTTAAATGTACATATTGTTATGAGAAATGATTTATTAAATAATTCTTTTTTACGTGTGTAATCTTATATACTACTAAGTGAGCAATATTTGTATATATATATATGTATATTTCACTGTTCTCGAAAATGGTAGCACGGACAGTCACGTGATTTAACACAAAGGTGCCCTCCGAAGGGTCATTGTGAACATCGAAGTCAGATTTTCGAAATTCTGATTAGCTTTCTTTTAATTAATAAAAATATGAAAATAAAACTTTCCCATTTCTATAATGATGCAAGATGGAGAATCTTAGGAGAGATTTGTTTAGTTTATTTGATTTTTATTGATTTGAGTGTATTTTACATTGAACTACAGCTACACTATCAGGAATTACAAGAGATATGATTGGTTTATTTGATTTTCATTGTTTTGAGTGTATTTTACGTTGAACTAGAGCTACGTTATGAGGAACTACGAAAGATTTGATTAGTTTATTGGATTTTCATTGATTTGAGTGTATTTTACGTTGAACTAGAGCTACGTTATCAGGAACTACGAAAGATTTGATTGGTTTATTCGATTTTCATTGATTTGAGTGCATTTTACGTTGATCTAGAGCTACGTTTTGAAGAATTACGAGATATTTAATTGGTCCATTTGATTTTCATTCATTTGAGTGTATTTTACATTGAACTAGAGCTACGTTTTGAGGAATTACGAGAGATTTGATTGCTTTAATTGATTTTCATTGATTTGAGTGTATTTTACGTTGAACTAAAGCTACGTCATGAGGAATTACGAGAGATTTGATTGGTTTATTTGATTTTCATTGATTTGAGGTAGGAGTGTCCAGTGATGTTTTTCTGGTTTTAACATGCTTGACAGTGATTGCTGTGAAAAGGAGTTTCGTGCGTTTTCAGATTCATGCACAGCGAGATAGGTGTGTCCAGTGATGTTTTTTGATTTTACATGCGTGCCGCGGAACCAAGTTACGTGCGTTTTCAAATTCATGCACAGCGAGATAGGTGTGTCCAGTGCTGTTTTTCTGGTTTTAACATGCGTGCCGCGGAACCGAGTTACGTGCGTTTTCAAATTCATGCACAGCAGGTTAGAGGTGTTCAGTGATGATTTTTGGTTTTAACATGCATGATAGTGATTGCTGCGGATCCGAGTTTCGTGCGTTTCCAAATTCATGCACAGCGAAATAGGTGTGTCCAGTGCTGTTTTTTAGATTTTAACATGCGTGCCGCGGAACCGAGTTACGTGCGTTTTCAAATTCATGCACAGCGAGATAGGTGTGCCCAGTGATGTTTTTTTAGGTTTTAACATGCGTGATAGTGATTGCTGCGAAACCGAGTTACGTGCGTTTTCAAATTCATGCAGAGCGAGATAGGTGTGTCCAATGATGTTTTTTTTGGTTTTAACATGCGTGCCGCGGAACCGAGTTACGTGCGTTTTCAAATTCATGCACAGTGAGATAGGTGTGTCCAGTTATGTTTTTTTGGTTTTAACATGCGTTCCGCGGAACCGATTTATGTGCGTTTTCAAATTCATGCACAGCAAGGTAGGGGTGTTAAGTGATGTTTTTTGGTTTTAACATGCATGATAGTGATTGCTGCGGAACCGAGTTTCGTGCGTTTCCAAATTCATGCACAGCGAAATAGGTGTGTCCAGTGATGTTTTTTTTGGTTTTAACATGCGTGCTGCGGAACCGTGTTACATGCGCTTTCAAATTCATGCACAGCGTGGTAGGGGTGTTCAGTGATGCTTTTTGGTTTTAACATGCGTGATAGTGATTGCTGCGAAACCGAGTTTCGTGCGTTTTCAAATTCATGCAGAGCGACATAGGTGTGTCCAGTGATGTTTTTTTTTTGTTTGTTTGTCTTAACATGCGTGCCGCGGAACCGAGTTACGTGCGTTTTCAAATTCATGCACAGCGAGATAGGTGTGTCCAGTGATGTTTTTTTGGTTTTAACATGCGTGCCGCGGAACCGAGTTACGTGCGTTTTCAAATTCATGTACAGCTGGGTGGGGTGTTCAGTGATGTTTTTTAGTTTTAAAGTGTGTGATTGTGATTGCGGCGGCACCGAGTTTCGTGCTTTTTCAGATTCATGCACATCGGGGTATGGGTGTCCAGTGATTTTTTTTTTTTTTTTTTTTTTAACATGCGTGATAGTGATTGCCTCGAAACCGAGTTCCGTGCGTTTCCAGATTCATGCACAGCAAGGTAGGAGTGTCCAATGATGTTTTTTGGTTTTAACATAAGCGTACAAGCGCGTTCTATAGCAAATATCAAATTATCGTAGAAAATATTTTCGTTTATAACGAGCAGACTGTATTTAAGGCCTGTGACGTCATCACTTCAATAGCGACTTTTACAACAGAATGTTCCGTTTTCAAATCCTGGTAAAACGTGGGTGTTTCCAGTAGTTCACATATGTATATAATAGACTGTGCATTATTATATATTGATATTATGTAGTATGGATTATTCGATACGACACGTATGAAAACTATGTGTTCAAATAAATACACTCATTGCTATATAACTTTTTGTACCAAGAATGTGTTGTCAGAATAAAATGAAATTTTATATACGACATTTATATAAGTGATTACAAAATCAAAACAAAATTATCATTTATTACAGAAGAATTATCAATGAATGGAGTTTTTAGTAACCTGTTGGGTTACCTCTAGCCTGAATGCACGATGCGATATTGAGAGGCATTGTGGCATACAGTCTCGCATGATGTCGTGCAGAGTCTTGTTTTATAACTGCTGTAAACGTGTATCTAATTCACTCAAACTAGTAGGTTGTCCAACTTGTTGTCCCCGATATACTCGATCGGTGACAAATCTGAGGATCGTGCAGGCATGGAGGGGTGGTAATGATGTGGAAGCAGTCTTTTGACACAATTGCTGTGTGTGGCTGAACATTGTCCCGAACAAAAATGGCTCCTGAGGGACCTGTTATAAGTGGCAATTCATACGGCTGATGGTTGTCAAGAACATACCGCTGGTCTGTCATACTGCTGTGGATCAATATTACGGGTTACCGTGTGTTGTATTAAATGGCACGTCATATCATCACACAAGTAGAGATGGGCGTTATTTCATGTAATATAATAAATAATACTGTTATTGCATAAGAAGCTATTCACATCGTAATATATTATTAAAAAGTTCATATTAAATAAATAACACTTTAATTTTATCTTTCTGCACGCAAAAATGAGAGAGAGCGAGTAATATCTCTGGAAATGTGCCAATAAAATACAGAAAGAAATTAGATTATTTGTTGTAGTGAAAGTTATACCTTAACAGGAAATAAAGGAAACAGTGAAATGTTTTCACCAGCTTTCATGTAACGAGTTAAATAAATAATAATTATTTCGTTGGTTACATATCAGTCAAATATTTTTTTGAAATAAGTAATTGCTTTGATTATTTAACATCTGTCTAATATTTTGTTGTAAGTATTATTCGAAACCGATTGTTATGGTGTATTGATTTAGTTTAAATATCAGTAGAGTCTGCCAGTGAAATCAACTTCGTAGATTACATATTAGTCGAATATTCTTTTGAAATAGGTGATAGCTTTGATTATTTTACACCTTTCTAATATTTTATTTAAAGGTATTGAACTAGACTGAATGTTATAGTATATTAGTTTAATTTATATATTAGTATAGGCTATACCCATGATACGTAATGTCAAAAACACTTAATACTACCATTTAACGAAATAATATTTTCATGAAGCTAATTTAAACAGCCATGATGAGATGGGTTAGAGGTGGTTAATTGATGTTAATTATTGTATCATGGGGATGGGGAATGAGAAGGGAATTGGAATATACGCGCTAGGTTTACGCGCGTATTGAAGACGCTGTAGAGGGAAGACGATGAAGGCGTTCAAAAAGGATGTGTGGAGTGGGAAAGGGGAAGAATGAACAGTGTTTTTTATATTTAAAATCACCTGTAGCAGCTGGAATTGAAAAGAGCACTCATTTATTGTGGTTTTCTCAAGAACATTCTTTGAGTTTATTCAAGAATAATTTGGTAAGGAAATTCAATATTTATTTATTTATTTATTTTTACCTTATCTTATCTTATCTTTCTTTTCTTTTTTTTTTAATCTGATTTTTTCTTGTGACTATTTTTAATGATTTAAAATGAAAAAATTTGTTGTGGTATTAAGGATAGGTAATTATGATCGTATGATAAAATTAAATGTGTGAGAAAATAAATAATTTTATTCAATCAGTTTTTGAAAGCAAAATCTATATTTTTAAAGAAGTATTTCTAATTTTAGAAAACATATTCAAAGTGACTGTTTTCTAAGTATGATTGAAAAACATTAATTCCCTTGTCAATCTGGAATGTTCAAGTTCTTCGGAAAATCGAAAGAGATAATTACTCCGTAGTTTAACATTTGGGATGGCTTAAAGATGTTTTTTAAAGATTTGTTATTATTATTTAATTATTTTTTAATTATATGGCTTATAATATGACGATTCTTTTTTATAGAAAACGGCACTAGTGCACGTGTTACTTGATATTATTTGAAATATTCTGTTTTCGAGTTTAAATGAAATGATTTAACAGAATCTCATGCTTACACGATTGGAACAAGCGTTTGTGTAAAACTTTGACTCTACCACTATTTCATATCAGCGTATTTTTTTTTTTTTTTTTTTTTTTTTAATTGCAGAAATTCTAATGTTAAATAAAGTGAATATTACTCTTCGAAAGCATTGGAACTCAAAAACATGAATCGCATCCACTGTGCAGGACGCATGTATATATTGTATATCACGAAAGGGTTACAAAGACACTAACCGTATATAAACTAAAGAGTAATATGTTATAAAACTAATATGTTACAACAACCTATTATTAAAGATAGTATGGAACGATGTAACCTATTCCTGATAAGTAACTGTTTATCCCATCTGTACACACCAGCTATTAGTGCGGTGTGCCGCTGTAAAGCAATAGCAGGATTGAAACGTGGTGCCTCCACACACGAACACGATTTTCATCACTGCACAGACTGAATCTGAATTCATTGCTGATGATGACCTGGTTTCATTTGATTGCAGTCTAATCCAATCGAGCGCGACACCACTGCAAACAGAACCGATGGAAAGTGTGCCATTGGTAGCACACTAATGGGCGCCGCGATAGCAAATCTCCTTAAACCAGACGCCTTAGAATGGTACGGACAGGAATAGGAACCTGTAACGAAGGTACTGCCTCTGTCCGAATGGCAGACAATGAAACATTTGACGCTATATATGCGTACCGTATATTGTGACGGTTTTCTCGAATATTGATTTGTCGAAGGAGTCCTGAGCCTGGTCTCCGTATAATCGACCTCACACTTGCCCACTGGTCCAAACACCTCCTCAGAGAAAAAATTAGAACGGCCTTGGTGACGGGCTACTCGCCAAGCTGAAAATTTTACTGT